>JAFEMH010005853.1:0-132500 GCA_022495995.1 Adenophora triphylla var. japonica | reverse complement strand
TTTTACATAAAAAAAATAATGATATTTATTAAATTAAAATTAATAAATATTTATGATTTATTTATTTTTTCAAAAATATCATAAATATTTATGATATTTTAATGTTTTTTAGTTTGTTATTTTGTTATTTAGTTCTAAAAATAAACAAAAATTTCATTTTATTATCAGCAACGGAATATTTCCGTCGCTGATAAATAAAAAAATATTAACTTATCAGCGGCGGAAATATTCCGTCGGTGTTTAATCAAGAAAAAAAAAACATTTAATTTCACCGTCGGAATATTTTCGACGCTGATAAATTTAAAAAAATTAATTATTCAGCGGCGGAAATATTCCGTCGGTGTAATATTCCAAAAATAAAAAATAAAAAATATTTTAATTTCACCGTCGGAATATTTCCGACGCTGTTAAATAAAAAAAATAAAAAATGATATATTTCCACCGTCGGAATAATTCCGTCGCTGATAAAGATTTAGCGGCGGAATATTCCGTCGGTAAATCAACCGCGAAAATAGTGGCGGTAATTAAACGAATATTCGAGGAATATTCGTTTTAGCGGCGGAATTTAGCGGCGGAATTAAATTCCGTCGCTAAATTTGACGCCAAAATAATTCCGACGCTAAAGCTTATATTCCGCCGCTATTTAGCGACGGAATGAGTCCGTCGCTGATAATTCCGTCGCTAAAACACCTATTTCTGGTAGTGTGTACAAGGCCGGACATTGCACATGCGGTGGGAGTAGTCAGCCGGTTTATGGGCAATCCAGGAAAGCAACATTGGGAAGCGGTTAAGTGGATCTTACGTTATTTGAAGGGTACTGCTGGTAAGGCTCTGTGTTTCTCGAGCAAGGAAGTGGTGTTAGCGGGTTATGTTGATGCGGACTTGGCATCAAGTGATCTTGATAAGAGGAGAAGTACTACGGGTTATGTGTTTACATTGGGTGGTACGGCAATCTCCTGGGCATCTAAATTGCAGAAGATCGTGGCACAGTCAACTGCAGAAGCAGAATATGTGGCAGTGACAGAGGCGAGTAAAGAGATGGTATGGTTGCAGAACTTCTTGGGTGAACTTGGGAAGACGCGAAGTGGTAACGTTCTCTACAGCGACAGTCAGAGTGCAATACATTTGGCTAGAAATCCGACGTTTCATTCGAGGACGAAGCACATTGAACTGAGGTTTCACTACATCAGACATCTCTTAGAGGAGAAGATCTTGGGGCTAGAGAAGATATTGGGATCAGAAAATCCGGCTGACATGTTGACAAAGGTTGTGAACCTTGAGAAATTGAAGTTGTGCAAAGCTTCAATTGGGCTCGAAGAATAGAAGAGGATGATGGCACTACCATGATCGAGGTGAGCACTAGGAGGACACCAAGGATGAGTTGAAGAACGGATACGGGGCTTATATGTGTGGTTGATCTCTAGGTGGGATATTGTTGGGATAGAGGACCAACCGGGTTAGACATCGAAGCAAGGGGGAAGAATTTCGTCAGGGGTTTCTGGACTCAAGAGCGGCCGCGCTGCTCCTGTGCGCGACCACGCTCTTGGACAGAAACATATGGCTCGGTGGAATTTCTTCAAGGGCGACCGCGTTGAAGGGGAGGGCGACCGCGCTGGAGGTCTTGTTAAAGGCGTTGAAACTTCTGGACAGTAGCGCGACCGCGCTTGGCATGAGGGCGGCCGCGCTGGGCCCGATTTTCAGCAGTTCAGGATTCCTTGTTTGTTTAGGTTTTGGTTTGTTCCCTAGGTCATATACAAGAAAAGTTCCGCCCCCTCTCTCATTGTAACACAAATTCTACATACATAGTGCAAGATCCTGGCTTGGTAGTGCCCCCAGACGTAGCCAATCAAATTGGTGAACTGGGTTAACAATTTCTTGTGTCTTTTCTGTTTCTTTGATTTTCTTGTGCTTTGTTTGTGTGCTCTAATCGTTCTTGTAGGTTTGCTTGGGTTGTGGAGGGCCATATTCACAACACATAGTTGCCAGTTCTACTCTGTCATAGAGTGGTACAGATCTGTATTTAAAGAATTTGTGACATTTCGTAATCCATCCTCTGTGATCAACCCATGAAAACTTGGGGAATTCAAGTTTGAAGTGCTTCTTATAAGCATCATTTAACCCCTTGTCATTTTTAACATCATCTCCTTATTTATTCCCAACTATGTTTCCCCCCGATTCCTCAATATAGATGGTTTCATGTGGCTGTTTGTCATGATTAGATCCATTTGATGTTTTAGCAAAAGGAGAAGCACCCATAATAGAATTGGAATTGTTATTACCTCCCTGTGGTACCATCCTTGGTTCCTCTACTCTGCTCCTGCTAGGGAGACCTTTTTGTATGGAAGCTAGGATTCCACGAATCTCAACCATGTTCCTGTTTACCATCGTATCTGTCTTAGATTGCAGAGCTTCTTCGAGTCCAGCAACCATTCGAGTGAGTTTTTCTTCAGTTTGATTGAGATTGTATTCCAAAGTTTGAAGGCATGTATCCACCATGTTGATTTCTCGATTTAGGGATCGAGAAAGCTCTGATACCAGTTTTTTTATGACTTGACTTAACTGGATTGTTCAAATTGATTTAGAACAGAATTATATAGAGAGAAGGGAAGAATTTGGGGAAGAACAGAAGAATTAGAGAGAGAATTTAGAGAGAGAAAAGGAAGGAGAGAAGGTGGGAAATTGCTTGTTTATTCATAATCATTAACAGATGTGTTGCTCCCCATAAAACATTAATTGATTCACCTCAGCACATGGAGACCCAACAAACTTAACAAAAAGACAAAAGAAAACGACATCGTTAGGCTATTAGGAATAACTGCCTCAGACTACCAAAACGACATCGTCTTAACTAAGGATAAAAGTGCGCTACTACTACATAATTAATAAAGGGTATTAAAATGACATTGTTGCCTCCCAAACCAAAATTAACGGTCATCCCCAATTTAGAAAAGAACCCTAGGTCATTACAACATACAAAGGAGAGAGATAAAGTACCTTGTCAATGATCAGTGCAGAACGACGGATTAAATCGAAAAGAAGATGTAAAGGAATCAGTAGGGTTTGAGGCCGTAAATCAAACCTAAAAACAATTAGGGAGAGGAGTGTAGAGGGGAGGTGCGGGAGAGGTGATAGTGGGCGTAAGATTAGGGAGGGTTTGGGGGGTTTTTGTTTTTCTTTTAGCTAGTAGTATTGCACTCATGAGTTGCAGGGTATAAGCGAAATTGTATTATATTAACATACTTTGTTTAAATGATGTTATATAATTATAATATATTAATTATGAGTCCAAATAATTTATAATAAAAAGTTAAAACTAATGAAAGTATATATATGTTATAATTATTTAACAAACACAATTAATATTATAAATTTTGGAAGCTTTTTGTATACACATATTTCATGATGTGAGGAACTTTAGTGATTATTTCAACAGTAATTGTTATTTTAAAATATTTTTCCTTAAATGATTTATTTTAGTACTTTGTTATTTTACTATTCATTATATAATTGTAAAATTGAGAATTTGGAATAGCAAGTGTATTTATGTATCTTTGCTAAAATAAATATTTTTAAAATATCCCTAAATCAAAAGTTTGATATTCATTTATTTTTTTATTCTAAAAGGACAATTCATTTGAATTTGAAGTATTTACTTTGTAAAAAAGATAAATATTGTTATTATTCACTTTTAAACATTTTATTTACGATAATAAAATAAATTGCGAAAGAAATTTAGTAAAAAATCGTTTAGAACAAAACTTTTTATATAAAAGACAATTTTAAAGCAAAAAATTCTTACATTGGAATTCATTAAGAGACAATGTAGTAATAATTAAAACAAAATCATCTACTTAGTCTTAGTATTTAGTAGCCTTATTATTATTATAACAATTGTATTGACTTTTGGTTTTTTATAATTTGTATAATTTTAATATAATTAAATAAACAAAAATCAAAATTAACAACTACAACTACAACTAAAATTAATTTAACAATTTATCCAATTTTTAGTGAAATAAAATCCCCCCAAAAAAATAAATCTTAAATCAACACGAAATAATAGCTCATTCGTCGAAAGGTGCATGACACCGAAAAGGTTTTTTTTAGAAACGTGACATTGGAAAGTTAGCAAAGTCTTTTATTTATTAATATTTTCATATATATAATGTTGGGATCAATAAAACCAGTAAAATAATAAATAAAATAATAAAAAATAAAATAAACATGAAATAATAAAATTTCATCTATATAAAGTGGGGGATCAACAAAAAAATTCAGTTAAATTATACTCCCTCCATTCTATTATAAACTATACACTTACTATTTGCTTAGAAATTAAGGAAAAATGTTAGTGTATTGACTGTTATTATGAGTATGAAAAATGAGGTTGCGAAGAGAAAATGAGTAGTTGTTCTGAGTATAATATGCGAGTTATATTAATATAAAAATAATAAAATATTTTTATTTTAGAAAGTATATACTCCCTCCGTATCACCCGACTTATGACAATTTTTTATTTTTGGCGTCTCACTGGACTTATAACATCCCAAAATGGCAGATTTATATTATTTTTATTTTCAATGAGACTCATTAGTCATAATTATAATAACAGTCTTCTTAGGACCCGTTTGATTTAGCTTATTGATATGTGTTGATGACTTATTACTTATGACTGATAACTTATGACTGATGAGCTGATTAATGATGCTGTTTGATTTAGTTTTTTTGAAGTACTGATGAACTGTAATAAGTAAGTATGACTGTTTGATTAATAAGCTGAAAAAGTGCTGAACGAAATTATAAAGACTAAAATAATAATAATAATAATAATAATAATAATAATAATAATAATAATAATAATAATAATAATAATAATAATAATAATAATAATAATAATAATAATAATAATAATAATAATAATATAATAATAATAATAATAATAATAATAATAATTATTTTATTATTATTATTATTATTTTATTATTATTATTATTTTATTTATTTATTATTATTACTATTATTATTATTATTATTATTATTATTATTATTATTATTATTATTATTATTATTATTATTATTATTATTATTATTATTATTATTATTATTTTAATATTATTTTATCATAATAATACGTTATTCATTTACTGTTGAGAATGAAAAATAAGAAATAATATTATTAAAGTAAGAGTTGTGAGTGAATAGGAGAGAGAAAGTGGGATAGAGAATAGTAAGTGAATAATTATTGTGAGTATGACAAGTGGGTCCCATGAATAAAGAAATATTAAAAAGTTTCCTTTTTAGAAAAATGTAACTTTAAAGTGGGACGCCCAAAATAGCAAAATGAATAAGGTAATATGAAACGGAGGGAGTATGCAATAAAAATAACTGCGGATACAAATAAAATAATGGTTGATATTCATCCGCATAAATTGATCTGACGGCCTATATTTTCCCCCCACCCAAAATCATGTAATAAGTCCCCATCTTTTTAGTGTTAACCGCTAAGACAAATAAGGGCTAGGATTAAATTTCAAAAAACAATCCTATGGCCTAAAACTAATCCACCAATTTAACTCTAACTGCCTAAAAAACTGCTATCCCAATTTCCTAACTCTTCCTTTCCCACTCCCTTGCAGTTGCAGATTCCAAATTCCCTACAATTGTAGATTCGATCATGAGAGAGAAAATCATAATCATTTGATTTTTGATTTTTAATGATCACATACTCTGATTTCAAAATAAAAAAAAATTACATACTTTTAATCAGTTGTTTCTTTGTTTTACTTTTTGGTTGCGAATCTTCTTTGTTTTATCAGTGGTTAAAGAACATTCACAGTAATTTTTTTTAAGCGAAAAGGGTCAAGCCCCCTAAATTTATTAATAAGATAAGGTTTATTCCTATATTACAATAGAAATGAGAATAACCGCCGATACAAACAATTGTTGAGATTAATCCTTATAAATTGATCTGACAACCTATATTCTCCCACCCCCAAATCATGTAATAACTCCCCGTCTTCTTAGTGTTAATCGCTAAAACAAATAAAGACTAGGATTAAATTTCAAAAAACAATCCTATGGCTTAAAACTAATCTACCAAATTAACCCTAACTGCCTAAAAAACTTCTATCCCAATCCCCTAACTCTTCTTTTTCCACTCTCTTACGGTTGCAAATTCCAACTTTCCTGCAATTGTAGATCTGCCGATGATAGAGAAAATTATAACCATTTGATTTTTGGTTTTAAAGGATCACATGCTTTTGATTTCAAAATAAAAAAAAAATCACATGCTGTTAATCAGTTGTTTCTCTCTTTTACTTTTTGCTTGCGAATTTTCTTTCTTTCACCGGTGGTTAAAGACATTCACAGTAAATTTTTAAGCGAAAAGGGTCAAGCCCCCTAAATTTATTAATAAGATGAGGTTTCTTGCCATATTTATGGTTATATTTTTTTCAGGGGTAAGATTATGAGCCTAATTTTTTTATTTTTAAGTGAAATGACGCTAACTAGCACAACTAACTGATAACCCACTTATAGTTATCAATTAGGTTCGTCCATTTGCAAAACTAGCACGACGGTATCGATAATATAAGGGAGGAATTGAATTTAGTAAAGTCACAATTGTGTATTTGTCACTCCGTGCCTTTGGCACGTTGGGAATGGGAATAACCGTCGAGACAAAAAAGGACTGAGATTCATCCGCATAAATTGATCTGACGGCCTATATTCCCCCTCCCAAAAAAAATTATGTAATAACTCCCCATATTATTAGTGTTAACCGCTAAAAAAAATAAGGGATAATATTAAATTTCAAAAAACAATCCTATGACCTAAAACTAATCCATCAAGTTAACCCTAACTGCCTAAAAAACTGCTATCCCAATCCCCTAAATCTTCCATTCCCACTCCTTTGCAGTTGCATATTCCAACTTCTCTACAGTTGTAGATCCGTACATGAGAGAGAAAATCATAATCATTTGATTTTTGGTTTTTAAGGAACACATACTCTGATTTCAAAATAAAAAAATCACATACTCTTAATCAATTGTTTCTCTCTTTTATTTTTTGCTTGCGAATTTTCTTTCTTTCACCAGTGGTTAAAAAACATTCACAGTAAATTTTTTTAAGCGAAAAGAGTCAAGCCCCCTAAATTTATTAATAAGATGAGATTTCTTGCTATATTTATGGTTATACATTTTTCGGGTGGGTAAGATTCTGAGCATATATTTTTTTTTTATTATTAAGTGAAATGACACTAACAAACTAGCATTACTAACTGATAGCGCACTTATAGTTACCAATTAGGTTCGACCATTTGCAAAACTAGCATGACGGTATCGTTAAAAAGGGAGGAATTGAATTTAGTACAATCACAATTGTGTAGGCGTCACTTTGTGCATTTGTCACGGGGGGATGAGAATAACCGTCGATATAAAGAAGGGATGAGATTCATCCTTATAAATTGATCTGACGGCCTATATTCTCCCCCCTCCCCCCTCCCCAAAAAAAAATCATGTAATAACTGTTAGTGTTATGCCCTAGGCCTATAGTTGATAGATTTATATGTTGAAATTATTTATTATTATATGAAAAGTTTATCATTCGATTATTATATGTATTGCATATTTATCTGTAATAATCTCCGTCCCTAATTATTAAGTGAATAATTAGTATAAATGTTAATGGATAATCATATGATGATTATATGCATAGAGATGCACATTAAATTTATGGGAACTTGTTAGAGAACAAGTGACTGAACTTGACCCGTATGAGATTTATGTCAAGGTCAAATGTCATAATTAAATCTCATATGGTCACTTTATTTAGTCCCTAGACCTGAGATTATCATGACCTTACATATGATGAAAGTCATGTTTGATTTTAGTCAAACGATATCTTAACACGATATCTATAAAGGTTATCTTTGGCATGATCGGAATCATGATGGGAAGGATGATAAGTCAAGATGGAATTTGTCCCTCGAAAGAGAGATGTTATGCTTGGGCCCCTCGATGAGTGATAATGATGAAAGTGTATGGTCATACCCCAATACAATTGGACTATCATTATACTCAAGATCGAGAAAGCATTGAACAAAGACAAGTTGACGTGGACCATGACTTGTGTTCAAATATAACATCGTGAGATAAAGGGAGAAATGGAAGTGCACCATTGGAAACATGAACTCTTACGTTATATTATTTGAGTAGACATAATGGCTTGCTAGAGTCCGCTTATGTCTTATGAGAGTCGATAGGATCGAGCTCATTGCCAACATAATATAATCCTATTGGGTCACACACAACTAGAATGAATTGATTAAACCAGAGGAAGAATGATCGAGGGAATCCTGATGTGGCTTAAGACATCGCGCGACAGAACTTGTCCTTGGGACTCGTCTGGTCGTGCGACACTTCAAGCCACAAGAGACGTTTACAGACTGGTTTTCTAATTTGATTAGGAAACAAATACCATACTAAAGTAGTATATATATGAAGGTCTGTCAACCCTAATAAGATAGCCGAATTTCTGAAAAGAAAATCACAACAAATACTCTCATTATTCTTCAAGGTTTAAAGGATCTAGCAATCATCAAGAAATCGTTCTTGGTTCATTTGAAGGTGTGGATACTGAAAGAGGGTCTTCGCTCGTTCGACGATCAAGGACTAGAGTTCGAATTTTGTATTCAGAATCACATCAATACATTGTTCGATAGCTCAAGAACGAAAAGCGTTCAAGGTTGGTTATTTCTATCTCATATAATTCAAGTTAATTTTATAGAACGGGTCCTAGGCTCTTTGGATTTTATGTTGTTAGATGCTTAATTCCGCTGAGCATGGACCGTAAAACCCAACAATAACTCACCATTTTCTTAGTGTTAACCGCTAAGCAAATAAGAGATATGATTAAATTTCAAAAAAACAATACTATGGCCTAAAACTAATTCACCAATTTAAACCTAATTGTATAAAAAACTGCTATCCCAATCCTCTAACTCTTCCTTTCCCAATCCATTGTAGTTGCAGAATTCAATTCTCTACGGTTGTAGATCCGTCCATAAGAGAGAAAATTATAATCATTTGATTTTTGGTTTTTAAGAATCACCTAATTTGATTTCAAAATATGAAAATCACATACTTTTAATAAGTTGTTTCTCACTTTTAATTTTTGGTTGCAAATATTCTTTCTTTAACTGGTGGTTAATGAACATTCAGAGTAACTTTTTAAGCGAAAACGACCAAGCCCCCTAAATTTATTAATAAGATAAGGTTTGTTGCTATATTTATGGTTACGCAATTTTTAGGGTTAAGATTCTGAGCCTAACTATTTTTATTTTTAAGTGAAATGACGCTAACAAACTAGTATTACTAACTGATTACCCATTTATTGTTACCAATTAGGTTCGACCATTTGCAAAACTAGCACGACGGTATCGATGATAAAAGGGAGGAATTGAATTTAATAGAATCACAATTGTTTAGGCGTCACTACGTGCATTTGACACGGGGTTAATGCTAGTTCTTTTATAATAAAGAAATAATTGGAAAATACTCCCTCCGTCTCATACCTACGTGCACATTTTGTCATTTTGGGCGTCCCAAACCTACGTGCACATTTTCTAAAATGGAAAAGAATCTTTACTATTCCCTCAACTCAATCTCTCTCCTACATTATTTTTATACTCAAAACATCATTATAATTTACTATTCCCTCCACTCATTCTCTCTCTTATTTTACTTTCACACTCACAACACTTTCAATATAATACTCCCTCCTTAATTTACGTGCAAAAGTCAAAGTGTGCACCTAGGTATGAAACGAAGGGAGTATGTGGATATAGTTATAAAAATTTAGTTTTAAATGAGTGAATAGTGAGATTGTGATAAAGTCAAGATTCACTCGTTAATGGATAAGGTTCTTTTCAAGAAGAAATATAGTGATAAAGTCAAAACTCAAGCTCGATAAAATAATAAGTGTTAGGATCATGGGCGGAGCCAGAAATGTTAGGAGGGGGGGAGGGGAAATTGGGAGCAAAGGAAAGATGCCCCCAAATATTTTTATTTTTTTTTGGCTATTTTTCTCCTATACCATACAATTTTAGATATAGTTAAATACATATTTTTCTTCGTTTCACTAAAACTTACACTCTTTAACTCATTGAAATCTCGTTAAAAATTACACTTTCTAAAATGAAAAACTACACTTTCTAAATAAAATTGTTTTAATATTTCTTTATTCAATAAAATTCATACACTTAATTTTCAGGTTCAAAACTAAAGTATAATTTTAGATGAAATGAAGAAAATAATAATTGGAAAAAAAAAAGTCAAAGGAGGGTGCAACTCTTGCCCCCATGTGCATCCGCCCCTGGTTAGAATTTGATGTATATTTGCTCGCTTGTGACAATATAAAAAAACCAATAATGTAATGTGGATGTTTGAAATTGGTGGGTGACTGAGTGTGTATTAAGGTTTTAAAAAGCGTTAGGCGGATGTTAGGCGATGAAATCGAACCTAGCACCTAGGTGAGGACTAGTCGAAATTCATTGACACCTAAACTTGACTTAAAATTAGATATTGGAGAGGGTCTAGCGCCTAATCAGAACATAACATAGGCGCCTTAGACTGAATCTTTTAGAACTTGTGTATACTGTATGTCCCCACCCGTTTCTCAAACATGCGACTCCATCAAAATACAGAAGCCACTCATTTCCGTTGAATTCCAATTCCCTTCCCGACCACCACCGTATGCCAGCGCTTGAATTCATTTCTCCGGCCAATTTTCCGGCTTAGATGGAGAAAGAACCCCTTCTCCCTTACATAAGTCCTAGACGCTCCAACCCATCGCCACCACCACCGCTGCCGTCACTCTTCCCTCTCCCGGAAAACTCCGAGATCACTCTCCCCGCCCTCCCATTAACCCCTTCAGAACTCAAAGACCGCCTCATTTTTGGCCCCGCCGGCGAATCTTCTTCGGTTGGGAGCAGCCTCGTTGATGCCCTATCCTGTTCCCCAAAAGACCAAAATGCCCACCTCCCTTCCCCGATCACGACTCAATTTGATTCACAGAACCCACAATCTTGGTTAATTGATCCCAATTACTGTTTCAAAACCAACCTCCACCGTTCCAAAACTGCACCTGCAATGGCTGCTATTAACGATTTGCACCATCCACATGATCCGAAACCGCCTCAATTCGGGTCTTCTTCGATTGTATGCCAGGCGTTTGCTTTATTGATTCTTTATTTATCACTTGGTGTTACTATTTACTGGTTTAATAGGCATAATTTTAAGGCTAATGAGACGCACCCTGTTGTTGATGCTTTGTATTTTTGTATTGTGACAATGTGTACTATTGGGTATGGTGATATAACCCCTGATAGTGCTGTCACAAAGATTTTTTCGATAATGTTTGTGTTGGTAGGGTTCGGTTTTATCGATATATTGCTTAGTGGCATGGTTAGTTATGTTCTTGATTTACAAGAGAATTATTTGTTGAGGTCTTTAAGGGAAGGTGGAAGACGTGATGAGGGTTCTTATATATTTGATGTGAAGAAAGGACGGATGAGGATTCGGATGAAGGTGGGATTGGCTTTGGGGGTAGTGGTTCTTTGTATTGGGATTGGTGTGGCTGTTATGCATTTTGTTGAAGAGCTTGGGTGGTTGGACTCTTTTTATCTTTCTGTTATGTCGGTTACTACTGTTGGGTATGGTGACAGGGCATTTACTTCCATGTTGGGTCGGCTTTTTGCCTCTGTTTGGTTGCTTGTGTCCACACTTGCTGTTGCTCGAGCTTTTCTATACTTGGCTGAGGCCAGAGTGGATAAGCGGCAGAGGAGGATGGCTAAGTGGGTGCTTGGTCAGGATATGACTGTTGCTCAGTTTCTTGCTGCCGATATTGACAACAATGGTTTTGTGAGGTACGGTCTTTGTTTTGGATTTTTCCCTTTTGTTTCATTTACCAATTGTTTCTCGATCATGGTATTCTTAGATAGTTTCCTTTCTTAGTCACCTGTCACCCGTGCAAAGTTATGTCGACTCACATGCACTTTTATCTTTTCCTATATGGCTTGATTTGCTTGAATCTTGGCTCATATATTGTACATGCCAATTGACTTTTAGTTTGTTATTTAGAAATCATGATAATAGTCCCACCGCCCCGGAAAAATAGTATCACTTTGACTCTGGTGGTCAACTTGATTAAACTTTGACCAAATAGTCAAGTGTAGTTTGCTCACACAACATTGTCTAGGCTGCAGTGCTCCAAATTATGTAAGGAACCAGGGGTCGGTCCTAACACAAGGGTTTTCCTTCATGTATTAGTGTGGTTGCAGCTGCGCAATAATTTTCTGCGTCAGTTAGAATGTTCTACATGACTTCTTGTTCAATTTTTCCGGCCTCCCATTTATTTGCGTACAGATCGTAGAAGAGAACACTAATGAAAAGGCCAAAAAACTTGATGATTATGTTACATAAAACATTTAGGGAGTCTTGTAAACTACAGGGCTGGTTAAAGTTGGTGAGGGTGGTTAAGCCATCTTAGAAGGAGAGCAAATTGCCATTCCTTCCAATTTTTTTGGATATACCGAAATAGGCTCTGCACTGACATCATCTACCCTCCATCCTCCAGCCTTTCCTCTTTCCTTTTCCATTAGTCAATTGCTATTACCAAAGACTCTTGGCAAGGAAATCAAATCAAACATGCACAGCCGCGGCAAGTAAAGGTTTATATGAGTGTTTGAGAAGAGAAATGACTGAAAGAAATAGAGGCAGCTGGGAGGGTGAGGGGTGATGATGTTATGGCAAGGCCTTTTCCTTGTAGGGGGGGGGGGAAGTGTCCAAGTTTTTGCAATTCGCTAAGCTTTATTGTGTTTTTTTTTTTTTTTCTCTTTTCCCGCAAAACTTCCTCACACCTGCCAACTAGGCTAATGGTTTAGAAGTGTTTTTGAAGTTGGTCAGTCTTGAGGCGTTCATGATGATAAAAGCAACCAGAAATCAGTAAAAAGTGAACTACTACGGTGACAAAAGCAACAAGAAATCAGTAAAAAGTGAACTACTAAATCGATGTACCGAAATAGTAAATATAAATTCACTTAAATAAAGTGAAAAAAACGTGTACTCCCTCCATCCCGATAAGATAGTCTCTGTTTGTTTCTTGGTTGTAACTTGTCAGCTCAATTAAACTTTGATCAAATTTTAATGAAAATATGATTATCCTCGGGAAATTCTAAAAAGTGTTGTTGATTACTACAAATATTACCAATAACAATTTTTAGAGTTTCATGAAAATAATCAAATATTCCTAAAATTTGGTCAAAGTTCAATTTAGGTTACTATCAAAAAGCAACCAGAAATCAGTAAGTTAGTGAACTACTAAATCATTGTACATAAATAGTAGGTATGAAGTCACTTAAATAAAGTGAAAAAAATAAAAATGTATACTCCCTCCGTTCCGTAAAGATAGTCTCATTTTTGTTTCTTGGTTGTCTACTCAATTGAACTTTGATCATTTTTTATGAAAATTTTACTATCCTCAGGAAATTCTAAAAAGTGTTTTTGATTTACACAAATGATACTAATAGTAACAATTTTTAGAGTCTCATGAAAATAGTCAAATATCCCTAAAAAAAACAAAATGAGACAATCTTTTCGATACGGAGGTAGTATAATTCGGTCAAGTAACTAAGTCATACATTGGCATGCTCATTCGGGTACCGTTCCCGGTTCCAAACCAACGGTTCCTGGTTTCGAGAATGGGGGAAGCATATTCGAACCGTGTGATTCCGGTTCCCGGATCCGGTTCAACGATTACAATGGTTCCAATTTATTTAATTTTATAATCTTTTAATTTTTTAAAACATTCAATTTAGCTGAAAATAGTTAAATTATTGAAAGAATTTCAAAATCCATTAGATTTGTAACAAAATCCATTAAAAATTTAGATTTTATAGGGAAATTTTAGTTTTTAACAAATTCGGTTAGTATTTTAACGAATTCAGTTAGTTTATTAACTAAATAATGACTAAACAAACTTTTTTGGAAATAAAACTAGCCGTTACACGGTTCTAGATCCACTGTTCCTGGTTCTAGAACCACCTATTCTCGGTTCTGAAAAAGGGGAAACCGTATTCGAACCGTGGAACTGCTGGTTATGTTCTCACGGTTCTTGGTTCCTCCACAATTCCGGGTCTAGCGGTCCTGGATACCGGTTTTTTGTGCCGATTCTCACGATTCTCGGGTACGTATGAGCATGTCTCGTACGTTGAGAAAATTAATTCTACCCTGATTGGATAAGAATTTACTTTTTTTTAACAAGAGATTGGAGAAGAATTTACTTAATATGGATTAATTGAAGCAATAATAAGTACTCACTCTGCCCCAGACTAAGAGTACTACCAAGAGTTTGTACGCTTATTAACAAAACACTAAAAATTGAGTACACAAAGACAAGTGGATTAAAGACATAATTGTCCAAAAACACTATTGATGATTTAAGTAGGTAAAAAGTAGGATAGTAAGTAGTGATTTTTTTGTGATTCTACAAAAAGAAGGGGGTATAAATGTCCAAAACATTATCTTCTTCTTTTATAAAAAAATAATGTCCAAAACGTTATTCATTATTTGCCATTTTGAGAATAAAACAATATAGGACTTTTAGTCTGGGACGTACCAAAAAGGAAAGTAGGACTCATAGTT
This sequence comes from Adenophora triphylla var. japonica, assembly GCA_022495995.1. Classification (NCBI taxonomy): domain Eukaryota; kingdom Viridiplantae; phylum Streptophyta; class Magnoliopsida; order Asterales; family Campanulaceae; genus Adenophora; species Adenophora triphylla. Next base: position 117,801 of record JAFEMH010005853.1, on the reverse strand, counting down.
TGGGACAGAGGGAGTGTTAAATTAAATTATTGAATAAATAACTTTAGAAGTTTAAAAAGTATTGAGCATTAATTATGTGTTACATTAGCACGAATAAGCATGCAAAAAGTTATGTTGATAGTGGAGATGGAATATATTACTGTTTCATACTCTAGTACTGTCAAAAGCCTAAAATTTTTAAAACTTTTAAATTCCATATGTTTTATGAAATTTGTAATATAGCATAAAGGGACAACATCTACAAGTGATGAGCGTGAAAGGGTAAGAGGCGAGACCATAAGGATCAATAGGGAGCTGCAATACCGAAATAACCATAAGGATTTCAAGAGAGTAGGCAAATAAATGTGGAAAGGAAGGGTTAGTGATGTTTGAGCGGAGGACGAGGATGCGGTGGTGGTGATTGTTGTTGTCGGTGGTGGTTTGGCAGTTAGGTGTAACAAATGGGTCGGAGAATGGTGGTGGTGGGCGAGGGGTTGGTGGGAGGTGGCGAGGAAGAGTATGAATAGGAGGGAGAAAAGATGGTGGCGAAGTCGATGGAGATTGTATTGGTGGTCTGGCTGGCTTTGGTGGTGGGATGGCGGTTAGGGAAGAGGAATGGGTTAGAGAAGGGTGGAGGTGGGGCGAGGGATTGGTGAGAGGTGGAGCGGAAGAGTTTTTTCTGTTCACATTTTAACCTTGAAATCTCTCGAATAGGCATTGAGTCTACTGAGCACATTTATTAAGTTTTTTTTTCTCCACATTAGTTTAGTTTTTTTTGTTTTGTTTTGTTTTTTTTTTTAAAACGAAATATGGAGGAAAAGGTTATAATAAAACGAGACCAAATCTCTTGTACCACTTTTGTATGCCACATTGTATATCATATGTGATCCAACCGTTATGAATTATTAGGGTTGACATCATTATGATGATGTCATGATTAAGCGTAGTTGTTAGATCACTAGTGACACACATTGTACTACACAAAAGTGGTACAAGAAATTTCGTCTCTAATAAAACCCTTAAAATTTTTGATGGATTTTACTTTATTTTAGGAGTGCGATGGTACTATATAAAACCCTTAATGAAAATACGTGGTAGTAATGTCGAGATGGTTACTTTTGCAAATTTGACGGGTCTAGCTAATACAGATGCTAAAAGCTGCTAGTATCAAACCCAGGGTTGGTCTACCAATGACCCATTGACCTATGCACAAGGACTTGGCTTTGAGTTTTGCATCTGAAAAGTGAAAAGGGCAGAGATAGATAATATGGGTAAGGAACACATTCTTTGTAGAGATACACAATATGGATTCTTTGCAATGATGCTAGAGGATACATAACAAATCCGGGGCTACAAATGATTAAAACACTTCCTTTTGTTGAAATATTAATTTTTATATATACTATATTTGAAGTTCCTCCCCTGGTATGTTTCATTTCCATCTCTAGGCTGTTTAGAATATATTTATTTATTTAGAAAAAAAATCATTTTCTCACATGGGATATAATTGACAAATCAATTCAAAGACTATTTTCCAGATTATTCATTTTCTTCTCAATTTAGCCTTTTATGGAAACTTGAATTAAGTACTACCAATAACGAATACTTAAATATTAATCTCCATGTCTTAAATAAAATAGTTACATAAGTTGACAATTCACACATTTTCTGAATGGTGATTTATCTTCTTATAGTTTCTTAGAATTATTGAAACATAATCATTGTCATTTTTAAGAAATGAGACTATTTATTTGAGAATAAACTCAAAAGAAACTAAGTGAAAAGAAATGAGACTCTTTCTGAATCCCCGTGAATGACAACAAACAAACTAGTGTAAAGTTGTTTGCTTCAAGATTTAAGGATAAATTGTTTAGTCTATATTTTCTGTCAAAAGTCGGCTCTTTTTTTTTTTTTTATCATAAGTTTCCTACATCTAGAAATGGAACTAGGAGATGGAAGATATGCCTCAGATTGTCTTGTCATTAACTCGAACTTTTCATAATCAAGTAATATACTCCCTCCTTTCCGAATAAATGTTCCTATTTTGACTATTATTGGTCAGCTTGATTAAATATTGACCAAACATTTATAAAAATTATTCTATTGCTTTATGCAAAAGTTATTGATATTTTCGTTAATGTTCGTATAGTGATTGATTTTAACCAAAAACATAATAAATGCATGTAAATTACAATTCATTTTTGTCATATGTTGACTTTTAATAATGAAAACTAGACTATCTTTTTGGGATGGGGAGAGGATATTTTTCACATTTTGAAATCCCCTTTGACTAAGGCTTCCTTTTATAACTTTACCTTTTATTCATTTATTTACATTTATTTATACTTGTCTTAAAATAAATATAAGTGATTAGAAGTTCTCAGCATAGATTTTACACACAACACAATACTCCCTCCGTCCTGGAAAGATAGTCTTATTTAATTTATTGGTCACTAATGGTCAGCTCAATCGAACTTTGACCAAATTTTAAGGAAGTTTGATTATCCTTATGAAATGCTAAAAGTTGTTATTGATAGTATTCTTTTTAGTGTATCAATATCAAGTTTTAGAATTTAACGAGGGTAATCTAATTTTCACAATAAAAAGGTTAAAGTTCAATTGAGTTGACAACCAAAAATTTAAATTGTCTTTATGGAATGGAAGGATTAATTATTTATTCATGCAACCGTGTCTCCTTATGCTTGTGTTGGCTATTCTCCAAGTGTTTCTGCATGCCATTTCAACAATTAAACCCGTTTTCGTCTAATATCTGCAGTAAATCAGAGTATGTTATATACAAACTAAAGGAGATGGGAAAAGTATCAGAAAAGGACATTTTGCAGATCTGCAAAATATTTGAAACACTAGATGCAGGCAACTTTGGAAAGATCACGCTAGCTGATCTCATGGAGAATCATCATTGGTGATCAGGAATGGATGGCCCAGATTCAATACCCTGTACAGCAATGGATGGCTCCATTAGAGGTATCGGGTTCCAAAATGTGGAACTCTGGGACCCACTTAAGGTAGCGGGACCAATATTTGCTGCATGGTTTGATACAAGCTTCAAACCATCTTGCGTTGGATTGGTTAAGAGTCTTGATGGAATCACTGGTTCGTATATGTATGAAGCATATATGTTACTTCCTCCCTCCCTAAATGAATGTCAAAAAAATTTCAAATTTGCTCTTGATATTTTGGGTTTTATATGTTGCATTTAATTTGTCCATCAGCTGGGCTGTAAAAGGTTTGTAAAAAGTGAATGGGGGAGGTAAGCTTCTGGTACCTTGTTTTGTGGAGAAAAGGGACAATGAATATACACATGGTAAAAGGTAAAGAAAGGACAAAAGTTTGGTTTTCTTACCTAATTTAGTGTCAAAATTTTCTTCAGAAAAGTAGGAAAATTGGCATGGATTCCTAACAAGTGATGACTTTTTGTTTGATTTATATAGATGTTCATTTGCTTGTTCAAAAATCTCCAAGTAACTTGCTGCCAGAACTTGAAGGCAGTCATACAAGATTTGGCAGAAACCCATCAAAACTTGACAATCACTGTGAATACCCCAAATTCGCAGCAGGAGGTTTATGAAAATAATTTGGATTGAATTACAGACAACTCATAAAAAGCCATTTATTTATCTCTAGTGGATGCAACTAATCCTAGTTTTTAAGAGTTTCTTATGCATATATATATATATATATATATATACTCCCTCTCCGTCCCGTTAATATTAGCTAAACTTTCCTTTTGGGCGTCCCCGCTAATATCCGCACACGCGCTCAAAAAGGAAACTTTATATTAATAAAATATTCACCCAACCCCACTCATTCTCTCTCCTACATTATTTTAATACTCACAACACCATTATAATTTATTACACCCTCCACTCATTCTCTCTCCACTCATTCTTTTACACTCACAACATTTTATTAAAATATCATATTCCTTAATTCCCGCGCAAACAGTGTTTGTGCTAATACTAATGGGACGGAGGGAGTATATATTATAAATGGAAGGGGTGTTTGCTACAGTTCTTTGAACAGTTTCAAGCGGCGAAATTTCCATTTTGCCCTCATACATTTGTCCCTTTCCCATTTTGCCCTTAAAAATTTTTTTTTTTTAAATTACGTGGCCTTGGACACGGGCATGTGCTAGTATATATCAGTGTTCTAAAAATCGGCCTAGGCGGCCGCCTAGGCGGCGCCTAGGCGCTAGGCGGCGGCCGGGCGCCGCGACTTTAGGCTAGGCGGGGCAATTAGGCGCTAGGCGGGCTAGGCGGGGCTAGGCGGCTGGGCGGGCTGGGCGAGATTAGGCGGGACTAGGCGGGTCTAGGCGGGGACTAGGCGGGATTGGGCGGTCTAGGCGGTCGAAGAGTTGGCGTTCGAGTTTTTAGATGCGTTCGACCGTAACGGGTGTAACTTTTGATTCCGGAGGAGTTACGGGACACACAGCATATCAAAACGACCGTCTTTTCGAGAGGAACAAAATTCATAGGGCTATGCCTCCTAAGCAGCCCATAAATAGTCCAAAAAATGCTTCTAAGGGCCTCAAACGGCCTTCTGAAGTTTTTATCTGTTTTTTCATTATTTTGGACCTTTTCGTAATTTTGCAGTTTTAGGGTTTCTTTTCAGTAGGGTTTTTTCCAGACTTTATATACTTTATGTTAGGGTTTTGAGAAATGACGTCGTCTTCTAATGTTATGGTTCAATGACCGAAATGTCCTGACCCATAGTTGAGTTGTTCAAGATTTATACATTTATCCTCTTGAATTTGTCACTATGGAGTATGGACAGAAACTATGGAATATATATAAAAATGTGTGTAAATTCGCGGCCCCGCCTAGGCCCCGCCTCGGCCCCGCCTAGGCGCTCTAGGCGCTAGGCCCGGCCTCGCCGCCTAGGCGCCGCCTAGCGATTTTTAGAACCTTGGTATATATATATATTTGGCCAAATTTCAGTATCAATTTACAAATATTACAATAGGCAATGGAGATAACCGCCGAGACAAAGAAGGGTTGAGATTCATCTTCAGAAATTGATCTGATGGCCTATATTCTCCCCTCCCCCAAAAATCGTGTAATAACTCCCTATCTCAATCCCCTAAGGGGCCGTTTGGTTCGGTGGAAAAAAAGTGAAGGAATTGAATGGTCAATGGAATTGAATTCCTTAAGGAATTGGAATGGAAAAAAACTGGTCAAACCCCTCCGTTTGGTTGGCACGGAATGGAATGAAATTGTCATTTAATTCCTTGGCAAATCATGTTTGGTTTGAAAATACAAATTATAGGAATGGAATGAAAGTATATAAAATGACCAATTTACCCTTTTTAAAAAATATATATATTTTTTTGGGGTGGGGGGGGTGGGGGTGGGGGTAGGTAGGGGGTATGCAAAATGAATAAAAAATATTTTTTTTTTCGTGGGGGGTAGGGGGTGGGGTGGGGGTAGGGCGAGGGGTAGAGGCGAGTGGATGGGGGTAGAGCGAGAAAAAAAAAATTCGTGGGGATGAGGGGGTAGGGCAGGGCTGGATGGGGGGGTAGACAGGAAAAAAAATCGTGGGGGTGGGGGTGGGGTGGAGGTAGGGCAGGGGGTATGCAAAAAAAAATTTAAAAAAAAAAATTCATGGGGGTGGGTGGGGGGTAGGGCAGGGGTGGGGTGGGGTGGGGGCTGGATTGGAGGGTGGGTAGGCAGGGGTAGGGGTGGTTTGAGTTGGGGGGTATTTTGGTCATAAAAAAAATTCCATTCACTAAGGAATTCCTCATTCCTTACATTTATTGAAGGAATGCCCAATTCCTTCACTGGATGGAATTCGTCATTTCAATGGAATGAATTTTTTTAAAAAACTTACACCAAACAGGGCAAAGGAATGGGGGGAATGGAATTGGGCATTCCATTCCCCCACTTTCCCACCAACCAAACGCCTCCTAACTCTTCTTTTTCCACTCCCTTGCAGTTGCAGATTTCAACTTCCCTACAATTGTAGATTTGTCCATGAAATGAAAAGAGAAAATCATAATCATTTGATTTTTTGTTTTTAAGAATCACATATTCTGATTTCCAAAAAAAAAAAAAAATCACATAATATTAATCAATTGTTTTTCTCTTTTACTTTTTGGTTGCAAATCTTCTTTCTTTCGGCAATGATTAAAGATCATTATAAAGGGAGAATTGAATTTAGTAGAATCACAATTATTATGTAGGTGTCACTCCGTGCCAAAGGGGGTTAGTACTAATCAATTTACAATACAGGGGAGGGTTTTGGGGGCAGTAATGTGCTATTTGCCCCGTAATTTAAGAACTTTTTTCCCTAACATCGGGACAGAATAGAAAAAATGAATTTACGAAATCGTAAGGCTATATGCGTCTTATTCTCCATTAGGGTGTACTAATCAAGCTACACCTGACTCTGTATTATTGTTTTAATAACTGTTTCAATAGTTTCAGGTTACATCATAAGTATGTGATATAAGAGAGGATGCCTTTCTACAAATCTCACCCTCATCATCCCTCAATCTAGTCAAAATTAAGTTGTGATATCTGAAAGAAACAAAGAAAAATCAAAACCATGTGAGATCTGAAATGAAACCCTAATTCCATTCAGATGTTACTTTAAGAGGAGCCATAGCCATTCAGATGTGACTTCTGCCATCTCCAAGCTACCTCTAAGCTTTTTTGGAGATCGGTATACTGAGCTGTCCAGTTCAGCTCGTTATTAATCTTAGTCGGATCACTGAATACTTCAGCATAGTCACCAGGCCGACGAGGAAGGAAATCCACTTTGATATTTGCCCCTGTTGCTTTCTTACAAGCTTCCACAAACTCTTTCACTGATCTACCTGAATGAGTACACAACACAACAAGCTTAAATAAATAAAATACCCCCTCCCCGTCCCATAATGAATGTCCAAAACAATCCAAATTTTTTCTTCATCTTGGACATTCCTTTTGGGACAGAGGTAGTAAAAGAAAATAAAATCCCCAATTATAATCTTGTTCACAACTTCGAAATAGTCTATCTACCTCTTCCTGTACCAACATTATAGATACCAACTTGCCCTGGTTTTGCCTTCTCAAGGGCTTTCACATGAGCATCAACCAGATCTGTGACATCAATGTAATCTCGTATGCACGTTCCATCTGGAGTTTTATAGTCTATTCCCCTAACCTGCATGAAATTATTATAGTTATAAACATCCTCCGTCCAATAATAAATCAATCCCGCATTGTCTTTTTTGATCCGTCCCAAAATGAATGTCGCATTTCTAAACAAGGAAGAGACTTGGTGCAATATTTGATCATTGTACAAACAATGTACAAACTTGTAAAGCACCTTCCTTAAAAACGTTGACAAGTCAAATAGGACATTCATTATGGGACGGAGGGAATATTATTTACTCCCTCTATTTTCCTCAAAGAGTCCACATCGTAAAGTTAAAACCTTCCAAGTAATACGGAGTTAAATGTTAAATGATTCGTGCCTATCCTCAGTCGTAAGGATGATCTTTACTCATTTTAAGTGTTTTAAAAATAATAAACTTAGGGAACTCGTGAATTTGCAAGCTTTGATTTTGATAGAAGACTCTTATACTTCAACCCTCAGAAAGCTCCAAGTGGATCAGAGCAAGTATAATTACTCCCGTTGTCCCTAAATGACTGTCCAGTTTCAGCAAAAAAAACAAAATGAGTACCAAATTTTATAAAAGTTACTAAATTTACGTTTAACAACGAGCATATGCCAATATATACTTATATGGTGGATAGTAAGGGTACTTGGATATATTTGCCACTAAAACTGCTTAGATGGACACTCATTTTGGGACAAGTAATATTTCAGGATCAAACTTTCCATTAACAATCAATGCCAAAAAGGTGGCTCAGTGGTTGAGGTAAGGTTTGCAAAACGTCTATTAGTATTATATGATGACTTAAAGCCAAAGACATATTATCCTGAGCTAGCTTTTTCACCTGAATAAACTTAATTATAGATAGCGGTTATTTTAATTCTATGCAAGCTGCACATAACGGGAGATGACAAAGACTTTTCAGCTATTTAAAAATTATTCTTTTCAAGATAAACTGGGTTAGCATAAAATAAAAAGTTTGCTATAATAAATATTTTTGCACTAGATTTGAGCTATTTCATATGCTTTCCAGTAGATTGAGTGCAATATGCAAAAACCATTTTGAGACGGATCAAACTCAGGTGTTAAAGCATTAGGATAACCATTATCAAATATCAATCACAACGTAGTACAATGTAGTATTGGTAATAGCCTAAAGAGTGTCAAGGGATAAAAAATACAAATTACCTTAAGCCCAGAAGTTATTCCTCGAGCTGCATCAAAGCAAGCACCTGATATCCGTCCATGCTCCCGCAACTCTGGTCTGGGAGCTTCTCCCAGTCTTCCCTCTGGATCAGAGCCAATCACATTGAAGTATCTGAAATATGACATGAAGGATGTAATGAGCTCATATTTCCCAGGAAAATCATCTGAACGTTAACTTACAAAACAATCAAGCTTCTAGAACACTTGGTGGTAAAAGAGAACCAGGGCCGGCCCTGGCCCAAAGCAGGTGAAGCAACAGCTTTCGGCCCTCAAAAAATAGTAATTTTTGGGCCCCAAAATTCCTACTCTCTGTATTAATAAATAAGGGTAAATGACAGAATAGGGTCCAAAGTTTAGGGGCGGGGCATTCACACATTGGGGTTTCATCTGAAATATGACATAAAAGAATGTAATGAGCTCATACTTCCCAGGAAAATCATCTGAACGTTGACTTACAAAACAATCAAGCTTCTAGAACACTTGGTGGTAAAAGAAACCAGGGCCGGCCCTGGCCCAAAGCATGTGAAGCAATGGCTTTCGGCCCTAAAAAATAGTAATTTTTGGGCCCCAAAATTCCTACTCTCTGTATTAATAAATAAGGGTAAATGACAAAATAGGGTCCAACGTTTAGGGGTGGGGCACTCACATTGGGGTTTCATTTATTTCATCAATTTGGGGGGTCCAAACCTATAAAATCTAATTAATTTGGAGTTTTTTGACGAAATCGTTGGAAAACTCTAGTTAAGTTGTGATATGTAGTGCACGTGCATGACCAATTTGGTATTACTCCCTCCGTCCCAAAATAAATGTCCATTTTTGTTTTAGATCAAGAATAAAAACGGAAATTCATTAAGGGACGGAGGAGTACTTCGTAAGGGGTTAAATAAAAAAATAATAAAAAAAAGTTAAATTCCTTGTCTCAAATATTAATTTCAAAACACCCACCAACACCCAAACCTCTATCAGCCAATACCCATCACCCAACCCCACTCCTCTTTCTAAAACCGTCTCAACCCCCCCCCCCCACTAACTACAGTTCATATAGCAAAAACAACCACCAATTGTTCCCAAGAGTAACATTGATTAAAAACAGACTAAGAAATTAGTTAAAAAATCAACTAATTCTCTAAATAGTCCCTCAAAACTTTGAATGCAAACTAGGTAGTAATACACCTCTTCCATTAGGAAGGATATTTTTTTGTCTCAACCTAAAATGTATTCCAGAACATGATATGCAAAAAAGAAGAACGATACACCTAACATAGCAATATGCAGTTGAATCAGCACACAGAGGAATATGACAGAGTTTCACGAGTTACTTGATAGGTTTCAAACAAACCCAAGCATGTACGCATAAGCAGGATTTAACCCAAGAGAGAAGTCAAAGCAATAAGGAGACATCAATTGCATTTGAAACTCATCCAACTTAAGAGGAAATGGAAAATAACTTTTATAAACACTTTCTTACTGGAGATAAAGGTCATTCATCTTCACTATCACTTTTCTCCTTATAACAAAATTAGAGCATCGTGCATGCTCAACCAATGAAATCCAACAGTATCAAGTTTAAGGGTAAACATATAGAGAGAATAAGACTATAGAGTAAAGCTAGTTTTACTCAACCTGAGGGCATTTCGTGTTTTAGCCTTCTTAACCTCGCCGTTATTTATAAAACAAGAATAAAGTGTGGGGCTATGCTTGAGTTTTTTTATGAAAATGGGGAGAAAAGGCTGGCCTTTGTAGCCCTGTACTAAACCTGGTCAAAAAGTTCATTTGCAGCCACACAACATTCTTTATGTAGACTAATGAAAGACAAGGAAACTAACATAGAGAATTTGTTCAAATACCAACCTCAATATCATGACTGCCATGTCAGAGTTTTTATGGAAATCAAGGATGATGTCTTCGGCCATCTTCTTGGCTTTCCCATAAGGATTAATAGGGAGCTGCAATACCAAAATAACCATGAGGCAATGTGACGACAAGTCAACTCACACCAAACGAAGCAGAATCATGTATTTATTTATCTAAATTTTCATAAACATTTCGTCAAGGATCTCCACCTGAGGCGTTACTTCTACAATGGGCATCTTTTCAGGCTCCCCGTATGTTGCACATGTACTAGAATAAATCAAAGTTTTAACACCGTGTGCTGCCATAGCTTCTAATACCACTAAGGTGTTCGATGTTATATTGTGATAATACCTGCATTGGTACACAAAATAGTTTAATACCCTTATAAAGGAGATAAAGACCGGAAGTAAACACTTCACTTAAAAACATGATACGGACTATGTTATAAATGCATTATCAATGGAAATGACTTACTTTAGAGGGTCAAGGGTACTCTCTCCAACATATGCAACTGCCGCAAAATGCATCACTGCATCAAATGCATTTTCAGAGAATATTTTGTTCACCTATGAAATTTCTTAAGGAAAAAACATGCATATCGCAAGCTAGGATGACAACAGACTAAATATCTATGTACAGATAACATTTAGCAACTCAGGATACAGCTTTTGGATCCCCCAAATCAGCATATATGAACTGAAGTCTTCCAGGTTCTGGATATTGCTCTTGAAGAACTTTAACAGCACCTAGGTTTCCACGAGAGAGATTGTCCTGTCATAAGAGGAAAAAAATTACCCTTGCGAAGTTCTAAATAATGTTACTAATGATCTAATGGAACATTTATGAAGGTTGTGAAAGAGAGATACCACTATAGTAACACGATGGCCATCTTTTAAAAGTCGCAGCGATGCATGAGACCCGATATACCCAGCACCACCTGTCACTAAGACATGGGTAACCCCTAGTTCTCTACGGGAGAACTTCATAGAAAATGGAGAAGTAGAAAAATGTCAGATCAGAAAAATAAGCAGGGAAGAATACTTTGATAATCATAAGTCCAGCCTAATTAATTATATATTCAACCTAAAGATTCTCAAATAAAAAGGCCAATTTTGAAATATCAATCAAGATTCTTCACATTTCAGTATTTCATATGCAAAATGTGTACTTAGTGACCTCCATGAGATACCAAACGCATGAGTAATATTTTAGCCATTTCACATCTCACTAGTTTCTTATTCTAAATATTTGTGCTAAAACCATTATAGGTATAAAGAGATGTCACAAGACTATAAGCAGCCAAAACTAAAACTTATTACTATCAGGATGAAGCGATTGATTGCACTCTGGAGATAATGGATAGAAATTAAAATTTAGCTAGAGAATGTAGTCTGAAAATGCGAGCATGAACTGTTTACTTTTAAACAGCTTATTGAATGAATTTAATATATTTGAGTAAACAAATCAGGGAGTTACTGGGCTTGGAGTGTTGAAAGTTGGGGATTGTTTGAGCATGAGAATGCATAGTGCTGTAAGGACTGCAGCCAAAAGGATTTTTCCTACAAAGCCGCTCTTCTTCTTTGGATCCACGTAATCCATACCTACAAGCAAAAATAAATAATAAGTAATGTTTGAAAAGCAGATTTAAATTGATATACTAGGCCTCTTTTTAAAGAGAAAACCTAACACTCCCTCCGTCCAGGAAAGATAGTCTCATTCGACTTTCGATGGTCAACAACACAAGTGAACTTTGAGCAAACATTAATGGCAATCTAACCATTTTAGTGAAATTATAAAAATTGTTATTGATAAATCATTATGTGATTTATCAATAACAATTTCTAGAATTCCATTGGGATGATCAGACTAACATTAGTGTTCGGTCAAAGTTCACTTGTGTTGACCATTAAAAGTCAAATGGGATTATCTTTCTGGACAGAGGGAGTATACGTAACAAGAGCTCTTGACCGAATAGAATCAGGCAGTGAGCCTTAACATCAGAAAAGAAATGAATTAAATTGCAAAGGTAAGTATATGACATACATATTTAACAATATCCAAAATATTCAAGCAACAAAATTTGATAAAGCAGTAAAGCCATCCAAAACACAAGATGGTGATCATGTTGACCAAAGCACATATAATCTTTGATTTGGTAAAGAACAAAGCTGCAACAAAGGGTACCTCCTAAAGAATGGGATCTGCTAGGCCTTGTCTGAGATCTTGACCTGGTAAAGTTTAGCATTTGTAGACTTCCTCAATTGGAATTAATGATCAATTACCTCGCACCCTTCAACAAGTTGATCGTGACCTGAAAACACAAATTTCATCATTTTATAAGGATTAAAAATGGAAATTAACAACTCAAACCAGAAATAGAATAAATATATACAACAATTTCAATAGCACAGCATCCCAACTGGTAACAAAATAATTATGGGCTAGAATTCCAAAATCAAAAATTACTAGTAAAACAAAATAAAAATTGAAACAAAAAATCAAGAATTACAGACCCATACAGAAAAGGAGTAAGTTATACAAATCAGAATATAGAGAATACTGTTGAAAATTGATACAAGACCCATGAAAGTTGTCACATAAGAGAATGCAACTGTTCTAAGATCCAATACAGCCAATCAAAAAAATCCCAAAAAATAAAAGGAATTAAAGAAAATTTGGGGAAACAGACAGGGTAAAAACAAGCAAAACAAATCAAAAAAGGAACAAAATTACATACGGGGACGCATAAATTTGGAGAATTGATAGAAGGAAACCAGCATACATAACAAATACAGAGAAATAGCGAATTGTGACATCTTACCTGAAAGAGATTACGAATAAATAGAAGGAAACCAACATAACAAATACAGATAGGAATATATATAGGAAATAAACAATAAGATAGCTAAAATATAGGAATATATATAGAAAATAAACGATCAAAAGATCTGTAAAGGGCCACGAAAAATAAATATAAAAAGTAAAGACGACTTTTACGCATTCATTGAACAATCAAGGCTTTTTCTGCTTCGTTGGAGTCGAAATCACGAAGATTAGACAGAGAGAAACGTCCGAGAGAGAAATTTGGGGAGAGAGAGAGAGGTAAGCGGTAGGAGGTGATCAGGTCTCCTCTCTCTCACTTTCTTTGCTGCGTACGTTTTTGAATTGTTGAGGAGAGAGAAAAGAGGAGACCTCAAGAGAGTAGCTGGCCGTACCAAAGAAAATACTCCATTTGTTTCATTTTTGTTTATATTAATTAATTAGAAAATAAAGAAAGAAAGGAAAAATCCCCCTAAGGCCCCTCTTTTCAGATTTTTTTCCCCTTAGAGAAAACTTTTTTGTAAATTTTAAATAAAGAGTTATTCACATATTCAAATTCCCCGGACACCCCTAGACTCTCCTCCCCTCACGTCGTTTCTTTTTTTCTCCCCATTTTAATCTCTTTACACACTCTCTCTCTCTCTCACACACACAGAGTAAAAATTCTCTCTCCCAACCATTTTCGGCCGGCGATCTCCGGCGACCTCCGGCGACGGCGTGCTCTCATCTCCTCCCCCCCCTTCGTCATTGGTTATATCTCTCCATTCCTCTCTCTCTCTCTCATCTACGTCCAACACCACATCCAAAAACTCCTCTCCATTGTTGCCTCCGCCTCCCGCTGTTTAACTTTCAGATCCGGTCAGATTTAGACATTTCAACGCATCGGCCGGCGAACCTTCATTGTTTCTGGCCAACCTTCCTCTCCGACGCCTCTCTCAGAGACGGACAGCTGCCCGAAACGCCACCTCCCCATTCTCGGAAAGTATAATGCGGCTTCCCACCCTCTTCATCCTTGCCTTCATATTTATTCCTCCCATCTATCAATTCCTTCCTGCAATTTAATTGTTTCTGCTTTTCAATTTGGTTTAAGCTTAGAAGAAATTGAAGAATCCATCTCTAGTTTTGATCGTAGTTATGGCTAAAGTGTGTTGTGGTGTTGTTGGTGAAACTGAGATGTCGGCGATTGTTGAGACAACTGGTCGTCCTTTGAGGCGGCGACGGTCGAAAATTCATCATCAGCTTAAGTTTCTTTCATCTGATGTGGCCGTGATTCCACAGGCGGAGCTTATTGAGGAAATCTGTATAAATGGGATTCTGGCATCCAAATGAGAATTGAGATCTCAAGGGTAAGGTAAAAGTCAAGGAATTGGTTCAAATCTCAATGTAGTTAATTTATGTAGGGGTGACATTTGGTCACCACTCCATGTAGAGTAGAGTTGAATTAATTCATTTGATTAAGTAAGCATTAAATGATAGAATGCTGGCTTGGTTTTGTTGACCTCACATGTATAACGAATAGACGACTATTAATGAGATGTTGAAGAAGATGCTCCTAACTTGTAGTTCAGACCGTAGAAATTTTTGAATAAACATTATTGAAATTTTTGATTTTTTTGTTACTTATAAGACTTTTTTAAAAAGTCTTATAAGTAACTTATAAGACTTTAAAAAAGTCTTATAAGTTATTTATAAGACTTTTTAAAAAGTCTTATATGTTACATATAAGATTTATTAATAAGTCTTATAAGTAACTTATAAGACTTTTTTTATAAGTCTTATAAGTAACTTATATAAATTTAGATTTTTTTTGTTACTTATAAGACTTTTTAAAAAAGTCTTATAAGTTACTTATAAGACTTATTAATAAGTCTTATAAGTAACTTATAAGACTTTTTTACAACACAATTTTCAATGTTCAAATAGGTCTTATAACTAACTTATAAGACTTATTAAAAAGTCTTATATGTTACTTATAAGACTTATTAAAAAGTCTTATAAGTTACTACTTATAAGACTTTTTTACAACACAATTTTCAATGTTCAAATAGGTCTTATATGTTACTTATAAGACTTATTAAAAAGTCTTATATGTTACTAATAAGACTTTTTTTAAAAGTCTTATATGTTACTTATAAGACTTTTTAAAAAAGTCTTATAAGTTTATAAGTCAATTATAAGAGTAATTCGTTGTTATTATGAGAGTAATTCGTTGTTATTATGAGAGTAATTCGTTATTATTATTCAAAATTTTGATTTTTTTGGTTGAAAAAATTGTCTTATAAGTCAATTATAAAAGTCAAAGTAGTCTTATAATTATAAGAGTTGTAAATGTATAAATTATGAGAGTAATTCGTTGTTATTATTGAAATTTTTGATTTTTTTTGTTGAAAATTTTGATTTATAAGTCAATTATAAGAGAACTTATAAGTGTTGTAAATGTGTAAATTATGAGATTAATTCGTTGTTAATATTGATTTTTTTTTTGTTGAAAAAATTAAACTGAAACTATTTTGAATCTAATGACTGATTTAAAATACTTGAATGTCTAATGACCAATATTTAATTCTCAAAGTTTCAGTGATTAAAGTATAATTTTTAGTTTTCGAATTGGGTAACCACCCGTCACACACGTGCAAGAAAGTAAGGGTAATTATGTCTTTGTATTACCGAGGGGTGTCTGGGGAATTAACTAAATGTTGTTTCCTAAATTGGGTTTAAATCTCGCCCAAGGGGCCCTAGAGGAAATCGGCCAAAAAGAAAATGTTAGGGGCATATAAAAGAAATTTATAAGAAGACGGTTACAAAATAAAATAAGGGGATGATATTTTATTAGTTGTATCGATTTAGTATTCGTCACACTCTAATTAAAAGAATTAACATAATTATGACACATTATTTTGTGAATCAGTTTTTGTGATTTTTTTTTTTGTAACTTTAGTATTATTGAAAAAATAATAGTACTTGAACATACCAAAAGTGTCGAGTTGGGCCAAATGGGTAAAGCCCAATCACAGACAGTCTTGACTCTCACATTCTCAATGAAGCTGGCCCAATCAATGCAAGGCCCAAAGCCCATCTCAAGTATCCGTCGACTAAGTCCATGTCCGACCTACCAGGTCCCGACCTAACTTAGTCCGACCTCATGATCCATACTACAACTCGGGTACGAACCATGCTTTACTCACAATGTCGACCATTCCACAAATGGCGACCTCGACCTAACCACCAAGTGTCGACCTAACGTATGTGGACGCACATGGGTCAAATCTTACCATAACAAAGCATCCCTATAAATCGTGGACGGTTACATGTGCACGTTCTCATGACCATAACCGCCGCTATAATTTCTGAGCTCATGTAGCACCACCAAAATACAAAGACCACCACCTATAAATACTTCATCACTATCAAACGGTGAAAGGTAAGCGCCATTTTGTTATCCGAATTCATTATTCAATACATTTTGTGCTATATACAACCGTTATCTTACTCACGCCCGAGCGTCTTCGCCGGAGACACATCCGGCTAGTCGTGGGTTCTCGATTTGTGTCAAGGAGCCAGGTGATTAGTCCTCGCCACGTGGAGGATTACCGATAAGCACAATTCTGCCGCAAAGATCGCTTGGTTCCATTGCCGGAACTGTGCTTTAGCTTGACCTCGAAATTTTTCTCAACCTACAACAATGGTGACTTCGAGATGGACATGTATTCGAAGCCTCGCTGGGCACGAGGCCGCGAACAACAACACTAATGCAAACGCTGGAAATCTCAACGTCAATACTGATAACACCAATCTGCCTCCTCCCCCACCAAATCGCCCTCACGGTAGTGCAACGCGCTCTACCAGTGTTGTTTATAGCAGAGGGTTGCCGGACACAAGAAGAGGAAAACGCCATATGGAGGGACAAGGAGTTCCACCTCCTCCAAAACGTCCAAACTGACAGGTTAACATTGGAAACAGGGTGTCCCTCAACCAATCCCATGAGCAAGAAGGAAATGATGTTGGAACGAGCCTGCATTCTCGCCGATTTGATAGCTATAGAGGAAGCGTAATGTGCCGACATACGTTCAGAAAGAGTGGCTCCCTCTCAAGTCTCCAACAGGCAGCAGGCCAGGAGTGCTAGGCCTAATGAGGGTGTGGGTCAAAATGCTGATCAAAGGATGGTAGTCCGACCTCAATCACCTATCCATGTGCCGAGTAATGACTTAAGGGCTAGCCTCACCAGGAATAGGGAGCAGGAAGCTTAATCAGATTTGAGGACGCATTTAGAGGCCAATAGAAGCTGACGTGGTTCCCCTGCCCGGACACAAATATCAGGATCCCATAGGGACAGGAATGGGCGCAAGTCGCCTATAAGAGACGAGAGGCGCAGTCGCCACTCGGGGTAATAGGCGCAGTCGCCTACCGTAGATGATAGGCGCAGTCGCCACAAAGGAATGACAGCAAAGATCTTCGATTCGATCGGAAAGAGCTCCTTCCCACGTAGATAGGAGAAGCTGACAAATGACTCCACCCGAAGCGAGGGCCAAAGGTTGAATCTGTTCCCCCGTTGGAGAGGACAGACCCGATGCTAGGGAGTGGCTCCGAGTGGAAGAGAAAGTTCGAGCAGTGGGAGAATGAAAGGAATAAGGGTACTGGAAAGGTTGAACGAGTTGATTTTGCTCTTCGACCTCTATCCAAGGAGATGAGAGACAATCGACCTCCTCCTAGTTTCGTATTGCCCCTATTGGAAAAGTACTGGGGGCAACCAATGCCAAGAGTCACATAGCGCACCCGGAAGCCACGATGTGCTTTGTCGCCAATGAAGACGACAATATGTGCAAAGCCCTCATAAGTACCCTCACAAAGCACTTTGACGTGGTTCAATGGTTTGGCAAACTGGGAGCATAACCACTGGACATGTTTAAGAACAAAATTCCTAGATCGCTTCTCGACTACCGGAGCTCGGAAAGTGACTCGTCACCGATCCGAACAACTTGGTACAAGCGAAAAATGAGAGCTCCATGAGCTACTTCACCAAGTTTAAAGAAATGGTTGACAAGATTGAAGAGGATCTCACCGACGAGAGGTGATCAATTGCTTCCGAAGTGGTATTTCCTCGGCAGACATGGATTATGAACTCACAGCCAGAAATACAACTCGACAAGAGTTGTTCGAAAAGGTTTACAATGTCGCACCGGCCGAGGAAAGGAAGGAAAAGATAAATGGGAAAAGCCCCAAGGTGGAGGTTGCTGATGATAAGAAAGACTCCAACAAGAATGGAGGAAACAATAAAAATGGAAAGAACAGGACAAGGGCGACAGAGAAGGTGCCCGAGACTTTCACTCCCCTAACGGTGAGTCGAACTGAAATCCTGAATGCAGTCGAGTTGGCTCCACCTGCCCCAATGAACCTGTGCAACAAGTTCAGAAGGGACAACAGCAAATATTGTGATTACCACAAGGACACGGGTCACCTCACGGAGGATTGTTTAGGCTTGAAGCGCATAATCCAAAGAATGGTCGAACAAGGAAGACTCGACGCATACGTGAAGAGGCCTCAAACTGGTGGAGGCGAGCAGCCTGCAGGTGGACAACAAGGACCGAGGCAACCTAGATTGAACTTGGGGGTCATTACAGAGCAAGCCAGTAACACCGCCATCAAGCATAAAATTTTTCAACTCAATAAGGCCCCACATGTGCCTCCCAGGAGAGATGTCAGAGATGATGTGATCAGCTTCTATCCCCATGAGTTGGCAACCAATATGGCTGCTAGGGAGCAAGTTCTCGTCATCCCAGGTCTCATAGACGGATGTACGACGAGCAGACTCTTAGTCGATACGGGGGCCTGCAAGGACATTTTATTCTACAAAACTTTCCAGGAGATGGGACTTAATGATGAGCAGCTTGAAAGGTATGATGGCAGGTTGGAAGGCTTCACCAACCATCGAGTTGACGCCAAAGCGACGTATTGAGCTCGACATCGACCTTGGCCAAAGACACCACAGTGGTAGTATCGAAGGTACAATTTATTGTGATAGATGTGAACGGTGATTACGCCGCTATACTGGCATTCCAGGTCGTCGCGCTTGGAATGGTAGCATCAATCCCTCACCGCCGAGTCAAGTTCCCCACACTCGCCGGAGTAGCCGCGTACAAGGCACAGCTCGAGCCTACCTGGATCATGTCCTTTGGGAAAGAAAGAAGAGAGAGCTAGAGATTGAGACGGCAGATGGTTATTTAAAGTTGTCCCAGTCAGTCACCAAAACTACTCGACTGTCAACAATCACCAATGTGGAGGAGACGACCTATCGCTCAAATGACGAGGTCATGATTGAGTCGACACGTCACTCTGAAACCACAGTGGTCGATCCAGATGTAGTTATGGTCGACCAAGTCCTCATAGGCAACCTATGCCTCCGCATCGACAATAACTCTGGGGCCACCACCACCACCAAATGAGGTTGCGAGATAAGCCGGATGATATGATAGCGTAAGAAGCTCCACACCCGGGGGCCGAGGAGAGACAAAGGGTCGAGAAATCATCATTGAAACCCCGCAGCTCATAGATGGTCCGTAGTTAGAGGTCATGTGGATGAGCTAGAGTCGGTAATCACTAACCCTTCCTACCCCGACCAAAAAATTCAAATTGGAAAGCAAACTATTCGTCGAGGAGCGAGCGTAAATCATTGAGCTGCTCAAGGAGAGTAATGACGTCTTCGCATGGAGAGTAGAAGACATGAGGGGAATCAAGGAAGAGGTCGCTGTTCACCGACTTGAAGTCAACCCGACCATAAAGCCTAGGCCCCAAAAATTGAGAAGTTTTGCTCGTGATAAGGAGGAAGCCATAATAACTGAGGTACAAAAACTTTTAAGTGCAGGGATAATCAAGGAGGCCACTCACACAATGTGGTTGGCCAATGTGGTCATGGTGAAGAAATCAAATGGCAAATGGCGAATGTGTGTCGACTTCACCACTCTAAATCTTGCCTGCCCGAAGGACAGCTATCCTCTTCCTAGGATCGACAAACTAGTTGATTCTATTGCCGGTCACTCCACCCTCATCTTCCTCGATGCTTACTCAGGATACCACCAGATTAAGATGCACGAGGATGACATTATGAAAACAGCTTTCCAAGCAGCTGGAGGCATCTACTGCTATAACATGATGCCCTTTGGATTGAAAAATGCAGGGGCGACTTATCAAAGAATGGTGAACAAAGTCTTTGCCTCTCAAATTTTCCGAAACATGGAGGCCTACGTCGACGATATGGTCATCAAAACAAAGACTGGACGTCACGTGGTCGACCTAAAGGAAACGTTCGCCAATTTGAGAGCAAACGACATGAAGCTCAACCCTAGCAAGTGTGTCTTTGGTGTAGCTGCTGGAAAGTTCCTTGGATTTATGGTATCTCAGCGAGGTATAGAAGCTAACCCGGAGAAGATCAAGGCTCTAGTCGACATGAAAGAGCCGACCAGTATAAAGGAGATGCAGCGACTTAACGGCAGGGTGGCAGCTCTTGGCCGCTTCATATCTAAGTCAGCAGAGAGGTCTCTCCCCTTCTTCAAAGCGTTGAGGGGGACGAAAAATTTTGAATGGACGACCGAATGTCATTCGTCGTTCCAACAGCTGAAGGATTACCTCGCTACTCCACCTCTCCTGAGTAGCCCGACCACTGGCGAAACGTTGTTTGTGTATCTATCTGTGGGAGACAAATCGCTGGCGATCTTGATTAGAGAAGAGGAAGGGCTTCAAAATCCAAGATACTACATCGCAAAGCCTTATCGATGTGGAGAAAGGTGTATTACAATGCCGAGAAGGTCGCCTATGCTCTAGTCGTAGCTTCAAGTAAGCTGCGAGCTTATTTCTTGGCTCACCCTATCGTAGTACTGACTAATGCACCCTTGAGAAAAATATTACACAAGCCGGAGAGTTCAGGTCGACTGCTCAATTGGTCAATTGCCCTTACTGAATTTGACATTGAGTATAGACCTCGAAAGGCGCTGAAGGCTCAAGCTCTAGCAGATTTCTTGGTCGAGCTTACGTTCACCAAGGAAGACAAACAATGAGAGCTCCAAAAGAGAAAACTAAAGGGAAAGAGCGAGTCCTGTGTCGCCGCCACCCTACCCGACGATTGTTGGAAGGTCTACTCGATGGGTCGCCGACCAAGAATAGTAGTGGAGCTGGGATAGTGCTAATTGAACCAGACCGGGACAGTGTACGAGGAGTCACTAAGGTTCAAGTTCGATTCTTCCAACAATCAGGCTGAATACGAAGCCTTGATAGCAGCCATAGAATACGCCAAGTGTTTTGGAGCGACTAAAATCATGGCTTATTGTGATTCCCAACTGATAGTCAACCAGGTCAGAGGCGAGTACGAGGTGCTTAGTTCCACTCTGATCAAATACTGCGACCTGGTGAAGGAGCTAATAAAGGATTTGGAATTCTGGGATATTCAGAGGATTGGAAGAGAAGACAACGAGCTAGCCGACCTCCTCTCGAAATTAGCCACTTCAGATGAGCCACATGAAGAGCCCATCTCTTTCCTCGAAAATCCGACTTATGAGAGAATAAAAATCCAGTGTGTAGAGGACACTTCAAGAAATTGGGCTTATGAGAAGTGTTGGATCGAAGAAATGAAGACGTACATAGAAAGTGGCGAGTTGCCTGATGACGAGAAGAAAGCTCGAGCACTCAAAAAGAAAGCTCCGAGATACGTCATTCAAGGAGGCAACTGCTCGTAAGATCCTACACTCGACCATCGCTAAAGTGCATCCACCCTCAAGAGGTCGCCCTATTGATACATGAAGTACACAGCTGGGATTTGTGGCGGACACCCGGGGCCGTGACTCTTGCCGACAAGTTAATCACTTTGGGGTACTACCGGCCGCATACGAGAGCCGATACTCATAACTTTGTTCAACAATGTGATCAATGCCAAAGGTTTGCCAACTTACCTCATATGCCTACCACCGAGCGCACTCTGATTGCAACTTGGCCATTTGACATGTGGGGTGTCGACTTGATTGGACCCTTCCCTCCCGCCCGGGAAATTGCAAGTATGTGATCGTTGCCATCGATTACTTCACTAAATGGGCCGAGGCCAAACCATTAGCTCGCATCACGAGGAGAATGCTATCAACTTCATTCACGATTTCATTTGGTGTCGGTTTGGTTTTCCTCGAGCCATAGTATCGTACAACGGACCGCAGCTTCTCCAGAGCCTTCGGCGTAGATGAATCGGGTAGGATCAAGCATTGGCAATCTTCGTCGCCTATCCTCAAGGAAATGGGCAAGCCAAGCCAATAAACTTGTCCTATCTTCACTCAAGACGGGCCTCGTAGGTCGACGCAACAACCGGTTGGACGAACTCCCCTTGCTCTTCGGGGCGCTTCGCACAACCACTCGAGGCCTACTGGGAAACCCCATTCGCTCTAACATACGGATCGAGGCCACGGCACCCGCCGAGCTCCGCATTCCCCTATCGCTAGAGTGACTTTCTTTGATCAAGAGCGAGAATGACACCAACAGATTGATCGACCTTGATTTAATCGACGAGAAGCGAGACACGGCCTACCTTCGAATGGTTAACTACAAGGCGAACTAAAAGTTACCACGACAAGAAGGTCAAGTCGAGATCATTCCAAGTAGGAGATCATGTATTGAGAAAGATCGAAGCAACGGGAAGAAGAACTCACAGTAACAAGCTATCTCCTAATTGGGAAGGTCCTTACATAGTTACTCGAATTGTCAAAGAGGGGACCTACATGATTGCTCATCCTGATGGTGAAGAGTTGAAACATCCTTGGCACGCCACTCACCTCATCAAGTATTACTTCTAGTTTTCAACTTCCAAGTTCAAGCTTGTCCTAGCTCTAGTTTTCAGATTGATGTAAACGTTTCCCTACTTCAATAAAAATTGCACCTTTGTTCAACCCAACACTGTGTAACACTAACTTCAACGAGCTCGACTCATAGTCAGCTTTGTTTTAAACAAGCTCGATTCTTAATCAGCTTCGTTCATGTAAAACAAGTCTGACCCTTAGTCGACTTTGTTCTAACAAGCTCGACTCTTAGTCAGCTTTGCTTTAACAAGCTCGATTCTTAATCAGCTTCGTTCATCTAAACAAGTCCGACTCTTAGTCGACTTCGTTCTAACAAACTCGACTCTTAGTCACCTGTTCTAGTTTAGCTCGATTCTCAATCAGCTTCACTCCTTAAAACAAGTCCGACCTAGGGTCGACTTTGTTCAAATAAGCTCGACCCTTGGTCAGATTTGATGAGATGAACAGGATCGACTCTTAGTCAATCTTGTTACCAAAAACCATGCAAATCAAAGGTCGACTGAACCTTTACAGGATAAGTCGACCTTAGTCTTAGGGTGGCTCGTTTGCCCTACTATATCTAGCTCGACACTTACATCAAAATCATACAACATGCAAAAAAGAGAAGTCAGCTAAGATTAAACATAATTAAGTCTCCCAAAGTGGGCCAAGACTTAGACAAATAAAGTTACAAAAAGTATTATGCCTCCCAAAAACAGGCCAAGGCATTCAAGTTGAAAGAACAAAAAGCAAATTGTTTTGAGGCTTGTTCCATTACACAAAAGTTCATCAAAAATCAAACAGCTTGATCAGAGGCATTGGGGTCGTCATCAGCAGCTCGAAGTTCATTAACTGGATCATGTTGCTGAGGGTCTAAAGGCTTACCCGACTCTGAATACACCCGCTCATTTTCTTCTTCCATAGTGTCGGCATCTTCAAGCTCTTGCAAGACGACATCGAAGTTCCTTTCAACAATCTCGGGGGCCACCCACGGTTCACAACCATCCTCTTTGTCTTCTTGAGCAATGAAGGCTAGGTCGTTCTCAAGATAAGGAACGAGCGAGTGACCCCTACGAGCTGCCATGTCGTACTGGGATTCAGAGAACCAACGAGCTAATTGCTCGATGGTAACTGTAGCTGTTGAATCCACCAGTGCTAGACGCGCCGTATGTCTTTTGCCTACCTCCAGAAAATCCTGCGCCTTGGCCACGATGGTATTATAGTATTCATCGCCCTCTTTGAATTGATCAATGGCGGCCTTCAAGAAAGATCCTTAGCAAGAAGAAGAATAAATGACCCGAAGGTCTTCTTGCCATTTTCCCCGTTCAAGTCGACGCTCTTCCCGCAGCCTCGACCAGAAGGTATCCTTATCCTTCAGCAGTTTGGAAACTGTTGCCAGCTCCGTCTTGGTTTTCTCCAACTCCTTCTTCTCAGCATCTCTCTCTACCTCCGCCTCCTTGAGCTTGGACCCAGCAGCTTCAAGATCTACCAGGGCTTTCTTCTTGACCATCTCCATGGCGTCATATGAATTGTCCAAGTCATTGAATTTCTCTCTTAGCTCAGACAGCTCTTGGGACTTCTTGGATAAGTCCTTAAGAGCCTGCCTCTCCCTCTCAATGGAGGCCCTCCAAGAGCATTTAACTTGCTCGACCATAGTAAGATTCTGCATCAAAGGAAATCAGAGAAGAGTTAGCTCGGAAGTCAAGTTGGTCGAGTAAAAGAACAAGCGACTAGACTGAAAAGGAAAGTGAAAAATTACTTCACAATGAGCCATCCCAGAGCGAGCTGAGAATTCCTCAGGGGTGATCCCCTTATCAGCAAAATGAGCTAGGAGGTCGACATCTATCGCCCTCCTAACAATAACTTGGCCCAGGCTCATATCGGGGTAACGGCGGCTCAAGCTGTTGACCCCTGCTAGTGGAGGAACGTCACTCAACCTCCTCATCTTTTCATCAAGAGACTCTTTGCTAGGGGGAGAGGAGGTTGGTAGAGGCAATTGGCTCGAAGACACAGACTTTCCCTTCTCAGATCGAGACCTCTTCTTCGAGCTCAGAGGACGATCGTCATCATCTTCCTCCATGTCATCATTATCAACATTGACAACCTGTAAAGGGCTAACCCCCGCCATCCTAGCTCCAGAGGTCTCCACATTGGCATCTTGAATTGGGTCGGAGCTCAGACTTGCCCTAACTGACCTTTGGGACTCGTCACCCCTTCATTAGCGTCATTTGATTGGGTACCACTCTGCAAAGGGTCTTCCAAATCGACCTCTTCCATTGGGATCATCCCCGCAACATCCTTCGGGAGCGCATTGTTCCTCGCAGCCAGCCTTCTCTCTCTCTCGCTCGCCTTAGCATTGGCACTCTACGAGCCCTCTTGGCTTTCTTCTTATCAGAAACTCCAACGATGCGCACCATATTCGCTTCTTGTTCGGGAGTCAAAACTACACGACATCAAAGAAATCAAGTGTTAGCTCGGCAATTCAAAACAGTTCTATGTACGAGCTAAACAGTTATACGTACGAACAAACAATTGGCGAGGTAATTGATACAATTCAAAGCAGTTCTATGTACGAATTAACTAATTCTACATACGAGCAGGCAATTTGATAAGTACAGAGTTGCAATTCGAAATAGTTCTATGTACGAGCTAACTAGTTCTACATACGAGCGCAATAGACGAGCTAAGAGTTGTGTATGCGGCTCAAAATAATTCTATGTGCCAATAAAAAGTTACTTATGCAAGTTAACAAAGGACGAGCTAATGAATACAGTCAAGTAAACCCTTACCACCAATATGCTCTCCGTTGTCTTTGCAATAATTTTCGTTCTTCCGACAAAATTGACAGCTTCTCCTTCAACCTACCCAAAGAATGAGTAACCCGATCTGGATATACACGGCCTCTCAACACAGAACAAGGGGCTCCACCACTCCATCCCTGTGCATCATTCTAGCCTCGGATATAGTTGTACTTGGTCGTCCCTAGCAACTCCCGGCTAATGGGCCCTTTGCGACCAATGCGCACGCTTCCTATACAAAGTTTGGTGCCATGGAGGCTCCCGGTAATTCTCCTCGTCAATAACGTCGACTCGCTATTCGGGCAAAGGGAACTCCCATCCCACCTACTCTCTACAACTACCACATGGGAATTCCAACCGCTATGTTTGTTGGGAAGATTGGCAAATGACTTTGGGGAGTTGGGTTTAGAAGGAGTGCTAATCCCAATCAGCCTTGTCGAGCTTAGGAGCAAAAAACTCTTTGAAAACTCTCATGCAGGGCTCATTGCCTAGGAATCTACATACCATGGCAAAACATATCAGGACCCTACAGGTGTTGGCCCCAAGCTGGAGAGGAAGAGCATCCATACACTCAAGGAATTCATTGATGAAAGGATCCTATGGCAACCTCAACCCCGCCTCAAACTGTCCATAAAAGAAGGCCACCCTAGTGGCATCAGTGGTGAAGGTGGTACGGAACTTAGCCATAAAATCCGCCTTACTAAGGATGGTTACCCTATAATCCACCCTACTCACTCCACAAAAATCATAAACCATGTCATATCGGGACTCCATATTTTTCTTTCCTCGAAGAGGCCTATTGGGTATGTATCCTCTCTCATTCTTCCCCGGTACAACGGAGGAGCCAAACGCATCCACTATTCGAGGACTTGAAGAAGTTGAAGCTGTAACTCCACCTTGAGTCGTCATATCTGTACAAACAAAAGAGGAAGCAGGGGAGTCAGTCCTACGATCACATTCAGTCGACCTACCTAAGGGCGACCTAGACTCCCCCGGAAAACCTATTCTATTTCTAAGGAAGGAAGGTTTATGGACGTCCCTAACATAAAACAAAGTGATATGGTCGAGCAGTTCGTGAAACAGATGGAAAGTGACGATATTTGAATCATCGACTACTAGATTTTCAACATCCCCTACAATGGGCAAACCTATCTCACTGAAATTCAACTCCCACCTAGTCAAGATAGAGGCGCATTCATCCAAGGACATCACTCTCCACTCACCGTTCACGTTCTTATACACCCTACGGTCAACAGTGCAGTACCCATACCAAGCGCCAGGTTCACTACGGAAGGTTCTAGCCATGGCGAAAACGAAAACAGAGCATGAATTAAAACCCTAAAGCAAAGGTACAAGATAAATACCTCAATTGATTGCAGAAGGGAGAGTCGTAGACAAAGACGCAAGCCTGGGTTAAATCCTGCTGCAATTCCGCAATTATCGCCGAGGAAGAGGAGTTTGAAGACGGTAAGAATTCGAATCAGAAAGGGTTTTTGAGTATTTATATTTTCCCAAATTTGGAAAGGGAAAAGAAATTCAAAATTGATTTTCCAAAATTAAACTCTGAAGCGGTTTTCGAGAAAGACTACCAAGCGTCAAAACAGTAATGATGACAGAAAAATGGCGCTCGTTCTGATCTGACCGTTCGTCATCGACGTCCAAGATTGTGCCACGTCATCATAGTCGACTAAACTTCATTGCGAGTATCGACCTGCGAGTACCAACAAATTTCCATCAAGATTTCCTTAACTTCCTAGTCGACAAAGTCAACTCGAAAGTTGGGGGCCACTGAACATACCAAAAGTGTCGAGTTGGGCCAAATGGGTAAAGCCCAATCACAGACAGTCTTGACTCTCACATTCTCAATGAAGCTGGCCCAATCAATGCAAGGCCCAAAGCCCATCTCAAGTATCCGTCGACTAAGTCCATGTCCGACCTACCAGGTCCCGACCTAACTTAGTCCGACCTCATGATCCATACTACAACTCGGGTATGAACCATGCTCTACCCGCCATCCAGGTCGACCATTCCACAAATGGCAACCTCGACCTAACTAACAAGTGTCGACCTAACAGATGTGGACGCACATGGGTTAAATCTTTCCATAACAGCATCCCTATAAATCAGGGACGGTTACAGGCACGTTCTCATGACCATAACCGCCGCTATAATTTCGGATCTCATGTAGCACCACCAAAAATACAAAGACCACCACCTATAAATACTTCATCACTATCAAACGGTGAAAGGTAACTGCGATTTTGTTATCTGAATTCATTATTCAATACATTTTGTGCTATATACAACCGTTATCTTACTCTCACGCCCGAGCGTCTTCGCCGGAGACACATCCGGCTAGTCGTGGGTTCTGATTTCAGGTCAAGGAGCCAGGTGATTAGTCCTGCCACGTGAAGGATTACTGATAAGCACAATTCCTGCAGCATCAGTACTCCTCATTCCATTTCAGATTAAAAGTTCTACCAAGAATTTATATGATTATTAAAATCAAAATCAAGTGTAAGTGGGATAAGGATTGTTCACAAATATTGTTGATAATTTTTAAGGGGTAAAACTAAAAAATAGGGTAGTAAGTATTGATTTCATTATAATTTTACAAAAGAAAGTGGATATAAATATCCAAAATACTATTTATTACTTGTCATTTTGAAAATCTTAAAAAATAAAGTAAAATTATTAATTTGGGTCAGAAGGAGTATTATTTTCAAAATTATTTGTTAAGTTAAAATTATTAAACTTTTCAAACTGCCAATCAACCAACCAATTAAGAAAAGGGGAAAAAAGGGAGGATAAGAGCTAACCAAAAAAGAAATAGAATAAATGAGTAATAAGTTGCAGACATCTCAATTGTAGGGCTGAAAAAGTCGCACAATGTTGTAATTTTTAATTGTTTTGGCTTAAAACATACTCCCTCCGTCCCAGCCTAAAAGCCACAAATTTCCTTTTTGAGCGTCTCATTTTAAAAGGCATTTTCCCAAAAAGGAAACCTTAAATCACTATTCTTTCCACTCATTCTCTCTCCTACTTTACTTTTACACTCACAACATTCTCTTTCTTACATCACCTCCCACTCATTCTCTCTCCTATTTAATTTTTCATACTCACAACATTTAAACTTTTTCTCTTTCCTACATCACTTTCCTTAATTTACGTTCCCTCTCCATTTTTTGCCTTTTAGGCTGGGCCGGAGGGAGTAAATCATACTCCCTCCGTCCCGGTGGTGCGCAAATTAAGAAAAAGTGTGGGAAGAAAAAATGTTGTGAGTGTAATTTAAAAATAGGAGAGAGAATTAGTGGAGGAAATAGTGAATTTTAAAAGTGTTGTGAGTGTAGAGGAGAGAGAATTAGTGGAGGGAATAGTGGATGTGATAATAAAATATTAATAAAAGTTTCCTTTTTAGGAAATGGTGACGCTATAAACGGAACGCCATTTTGGGTAAAAAATGACGCTTCGGCCGGGACGGAGGGAGTAGATAATAGATAAGTTGATTTTGATAATTATAATAGTTCAACTATTAGAGTAAGTATTGAATTGGGCCAAATAGTGATTTGGAACGCACATTTATAAGAGACATTGACAATTGTGTAACTAAAGACTGTATAGGTGTGGTTTGTATATGTAAAAAAAGCCTTTTCAAGTTATTTTTATAATATCACTAGTACATGTTCGTGTTCAAGGACATGAGCTTTTTTTTTTTAATTTAAAAAAAAAATAAAAATTTAAGGGCAAAATGGGAAAGGAACAAATGTATGAGAGCAAAATGAAAAATTCGCCGCTTGGCACTATTCATAGTACTGTAGCACCTCTTCCCTCATTTATACTATAGATGTCTTTTTATGGCATTTTGTTTGGATTGAAGGACCTTGGATCACCACCCTTAAAAATATATCCATAAACAACTACTCATTTATTTGTTTACTTTGATTGGTATTGTAAAAAAACAAGTTTTTCTTAATTCTTATGAAAAACGATTTTTTTTCAAAATGCGTACATCCTTTTCTATGTATTAGTGCTAATATAACAAAGTGTCAATGGTTCATAATCATAGTTACAAAAATTCAAAGTAGCAATGGTGGTATTAATGAGTGTCAATTTGTATGTTAAAGGGTATAAATGTTAGTATTAAAGAGGGTTAGTGACAGAGTTAATAGATTATTCATGGGTGTTAAAAGAGTGTCAGCGGTAAGTTTAGAGAGAAACAATGTTACCGTTTAAAGAGAAGCAATGGTAGTGTTAAAAAAAAATGTCAGTACTGATATTAAAGAGTGTCAGTGTTAAAGAGAGTGTCAGTTCTAGTGTTAGTGTTAAAAAGAGAGTCAATGGTAGCATTAAAAAGAGTGTTAAAAAGAATCAATTATAATATTAAAGAGTGTTATGTATTCATTTATAAGGCAAAGGAATTTTTGGCGTTTTCTCTTTTTCTTGGGCTTATTCATTTGTAATACCTCGTCGATCTAAAGAAGGAGACACAATAATGGTACACGATTTATCATTGTAACAACCTAAGGGTTGTCACTGGGACAATGTTGGTGTCTTATATCTAATACTCCCTCCGTTCCGGCCGACTTAGAATTTTTTGAAATAACACGGGGATTAAGGAAAAGATAAATGTTGTGAGTGTTATTTAAAAATAGGAGAGAGAATGAGTGGAGGGAATAGTAAATTATAATGGTGTTGTGAGTATTAAAATAATGTAGGAGAGAGAATGAGTGGAGAGAATAGTGATTTAAGGTTTTCATTTTGGGCCGTCCTAAATCGGGTGGGACGCCCAAAATGGCAAAAAGTCCTAAGTCGACCGGGACGGAGGGAGTATAACCATAGTATAATATATTGAACATTCTCAATTCATTACCCTAATCTCACTACCGTAGAAGACATACTCTAAATCATCAACAACTTATTCATGCCATAATTTTCCACTAACACATTTATCCATCATTTTGTGATTTTTTTTTTTTTTTTGACACTGCTAATTTAAAGAGTTAAATATCAAATTCGTCACTAATCTATTGATCTTTTTATTTATTTGTCGGTGAATATTTTTGTTTGATTTCTTTTCCAACCTAAGTATTTAGTTTACCACGTCATTTATTCGGATCATTTCCATTCAAATTGGTCGTTAAATCTACTTGTGGCATAACATCATAAAAAAGTTGAGTTGGTACAAAACTTTGTTGATCAAGCAATTAATACTTTGAGGTGGCACTAAACTTTGGTGATTAGGCTTTTAATGTGAAAGATTAAGTTCAATGGGGGTCATTAGACGTGCTCGATCAGGATCAGACTGTCGGTTTCCGATTTTAGATAGCCGATCAACAGTCGATGAAATGAGAACTCTTAACCGAACCACCGATGGTCAACGAAATGAGAAACCTTAACCGGTTTTTTATTTTTTTGTTTTTTTATTATTTTATTTTTAACCCAAAGGATTTTTTTAGCATCTTTTTTTTATGTAAATTTTGTTAAGGAGTTTTTTTTTCTATGTATTATATTAATATATTTTTGATTATATTTTATAAAATAATTAAGGGGTGAGACTTGAGAGTGAGACGAAAATATTTTGAAAAAAAAAGGGTGGTACCCTTAATAAATTGGGGTTTTTTATCGATAAGTCTCTGAGATAAGTTGAAATTTATCAATAAAAACATTATATTTCAAATTCTACCTTATGATCTTTGGGTTAATATTAAAACAATCGTAGAGCCCTGACACTCTTTTTAATAATTTTAAATGGTCAAACTATCCCCACCCTCAAATCCGGTCATTCTCTTTCTCTTTTTATGTGCATGCAATCCTTCCTCTCTGTGCGCAATCCGGCGATTATTGTTGTTGGAGTTTGAATATTTATACTTGGATATCCTCAAAATCAATCCCATTTCACTATTAAAAAACAAACAAGAAATAAATACTCCCTCCGTCCCAATAAGTGCTTCACCCTTTTGGGTGGGCATGCAAATTATGAAAATGAGAGGAAAAAAAAATGTTGTGAGTGTAATTTGAAAATAAGAGAGAGAATTAGTAGAGGGAATAGTAAATTATAATGGTGTTGTGAGTATTAAAATAATGTAGAAGAGAGAATGAGTGGAGGAAATAGTAAAGATTCTTTGTCAAAAAAGAAAAAGTGAAGCTTCTAACGGGATGCCCTTTTAAATAATTAGTGAAGCTTTTATTGAGACGGAGGGAGTAGATCAATGCATATTAAATCAGTTCAATAAAGATACAAGTAAAAGTTAACTTGCAAAAAAACAGAACACCACCATTTGCCGGCAAATGGTCGCTATTTATTTTAATCATCATACTTCACGCATCCCACACACAACCAAAATAGTGTGAAGTCAGAAGTGTCTTTATTAGCGGATCTAGAATTTAAATTGAGGGATCAATATTTTGCTTAACATAATAATAAAAATTACACTATTAAATATAATAAAATTTATCGAAACTTGATGACGCCACAGCTTTTCGGGGTCAGGAGCGGTTCAAGGATATCTGGCTAGGATATATTTGGTGGTTTTGTGTACCTAGATCACAACACAAACAAGCACCGTTAAGGTCAAAGTTGGATGTTACTCCAACTCAGGCCCTCGGGTGTGAGAGTAAGAATACTGAGTAATAAGGCTTTGAATACCTTTGGAGTGTGTGTGTGTTTAGGTTTAGAGAGTAAAAGAGCTTACTCAATTGTATATCGAACTTACCTTGCCCAAGGGGGTAAAGGCCTTCTATTTATAGGCAATGCCATGGTGCTTGTTGAGGTAAGCAATGAGATCAGCCCTAGGGGGCACTTTGGTATTTGACCCGCTACACGTGTCCGCAGCCTAATTGGTCCTGTCGGGGAGGAACATTGGTATCCGGGGGACATGGGTGAAAGGGACATGAGCCGTGTAGCCGGCTTATTGCATTAAATGGAATAGTAGGCGCCGGGATCGAGCCGCATTGAATGCGTGATGGGGAGCCGGCAAGTGGCTGTCGAGCGGTAAGCTAACTTGCTCGGTAAGGCTTGACATTAAAGGAAGCGGCATGTGCCGCGGTCAACGTTGTGCCGCGATCAAAGATATATGACGCGAGCACGGTTGATGCGGGCATGACTCATGCGGGCACGAGATCCGGCGAGCGGGGTTCAAGGTCCTCGACGGGGACGAGCAGGAGGGACACGGTCTTGACCACAAGGGCCTATTTGTCCGCGGTCTTCCCTCCGGCGGTCTAGGAGCTGCTACGTCACTGGTTCCTTGGGCTAGGCCGAGCGCGGGCCCGGTCCAGTAGATCCGGGCTCATCAATGGCCCCTAGCTCCAAGTGTGATTATTTATGGTCTGAGTGAGGAGCTACTAGAAGCTCGGTCTGCCTCAATTGCTCCTCGCGCGAGCACCAGTGTTAGCGTTTTCTCTTGCTTGTTGCTTGGCCCCGTGGGCGAGGAACGTTCGGGAGGCGCCGGTGAGTGACACGTAGTCCCTTGCATGGCGTGCCTCCCGGTTAACAGGTGGGCCCCTTGGCAGATGAAAAGACGGGTTAGTGGTACGTCAGGGGTACGTGTCGCTCATCCGAGGGGGGTAATAAATGCAAAAGGCATTTAATTTTTGAATTTTCAAACGTTTGGAAACGGTTCAGGGTCCGAGGTAGGATTTGTGGGCTAATTAATACGGGTTAACGGGTTAACCCGCATAGGTAGGCCTTATAAATACCAAACCCTTAAACCTCAAACCCTTTTACCGTTTCCAAACCTTGAGAGAGTTTTTGAGAGAGAGATCTTCTTTGCGAAATCCAAGCTAGTGCTTTCCGAATCCCTTTCTCAATCCTTCTCTCGTAAGTATTGGGTGCTTTTCTTCTTCATCTCCTTCTATTTTTTCTTTTCTGAGTTTTGAACGAGATGACCACTCGTGAATTTGGACCCCGCCGTCCCATAGAATAAGGAGATGGGAGCACTCCAGATCTGTTTGCTGTTTGTAAACGGACGGGGGGATATTTAGGAAGGTAGGCCGTGGGTGGCTTAGATTATCCCTTGAGTGCTTCCGGTATTTACTGCGAAAAATCCCAATGGGGGCCTTTTGTCCCACCCCGGTTGTGGGAGGCCAAGGATAGGAGGATAAAAAGGAACGGTGATGTTTTGGTGTTGGGGAATACCAGTAGGCTGAGAAATTTTGTGATGGGGGTTTTATGCAGGTTTCCCCGCGAGAGAGGCTCGGCTCTGAACGCCATTGAACTAGTGAGGAGAGCGATTCGCGTCCCGAAGTAGTTTGTGGCCAGGAAAAGTGTGAACTAATGGACCCCCATCAAACCAATGCTTTGCTTGTGAGCGCACCTGCACAGACCTGAATGACCCCATGGATGTCCTGCCCCTGAGGACTGTATTTCCCAACGTGGTGCCCGCGGCCCCTGGGGATGTTAACCCAATTGATCTGAGCAGTAGCGAGGAGCTGGAGCCTCTGAACTTTGAGACTACTGGATCCGGTGAGGTTGAATCGGAGATGGCCCTGCCCGTGGTGACCCCAGGTCTCTTTGGCTCCTCGAGCTCGGAGGCAGAAGAAGATGACCAAGGAGAGGGGGATAGGAGGGTAGCGGGGACCTCCAAGAAGGCCGGCGAGACCACCAATATAGTGGATGCCTTCGAGAGCTCGACTCAGGAGGAGGAGGAAGTGATTGTGGCCCTGCCCGAAACAAAGGCAAGAGGCCGGCTAGGGAGGTGAATCTGGCCGTGGCGTAAGAAGGCCAAGGAGGTGGCCACCATTGATTGGGAGGAGGACATATACGAAGTGTATAATGTGGACCGCAACGCCT
Source organism: Adenophora triphylla var. japonica (assembly GCA_022495995.1). Taxonomy (NCBI): domain Eukaryota; kingdom Viridiplantae; phylum Streptophyta; class Magnoliopsida; order Asterales; family Campanulaceae; genus Adenophora; species Adenophora triphylla. The sequence goes on along the minus strand of JAFEMH010005853.1, from coordinate 83,433 downwards.
ACCGTGTCCGCACCTTAGGACATATTCATCGAAGGACAAGGACAAGCTGCGGCCGAGAGACAGTGGGCGATGTCCGCGAGGACAATAGAACTGCATTTTTTATGGAGCCCGGTTTGAGAACGGATTGAGGCGCCCCTGGACCCCTTCTTCTATTTCTTTACGGAGTTTAATTCTGCTGCCCGTACTTTGACTCCCAATGCCATCAGGGCTATTGTCTCCTTTATCGCGATGCACGAGATTCCAAGGCTATGAACCTACCCTGGCCGGGCTTTATGCTTACTACGAGAACCGGATCATTTGCAATATTTTGAGTTTGAAGGCTAGGAATTATTCTACCCGAACCTTCTCTCCTCCCTCAAATAAATTTGACCAATGGAACCCGAGAGGGACATCTTGGTCATTGAGTCTAGGTTTGGATGGCCCTTCTCAAAACCCTCAAATCCGATCCCAGATGAAGGTGGCCGCGAGTAGCTATCCGGACCCTTCATCTGCCGATGCTCTGTGGCTGCGCCCTAGAGAAATACGGCCCAAGATTTGGAGAGCGGGGATGAGCCCGTATATGACGTGGGCGCCATAGTGGAGGATGAGCCCCTCTTGATCTACTCGGGGTGGCTCCTCGCGGGGAGGCGCCCACATGCCCCCGAGTAGTAATAGAGCCTGCCGCGACCACGATTGGCGGGTGCACGAACATTACCGATTCGAGGCGTGTAAGACACGTATCTTTGGGCGGCGAGTGCGATCCCCGAAATAATTGGTCTACGATTCCTCTATGAAAGCTGTTTGCCAATTTACTTTGCTTTTGATTTTTGAAGCTGCTTTGCTAACCATTTTTCTTTCCCTCCAGAGTAGATCCGGACTGTACAACTTCGATGGCTCCTCCACTAAGCGTTGCTCAACTAAAGGCCAAGAACATGAAGGCCAACAAAGAAGCCGCCATACTGAAGAGGCGAGAATGAGATGGGAGGGTTCCCACAAAAGACAAGGCCGTGCTAGGTTGCGAGCGGGGAAAAGCGGGGATACTCTGCCTGCTCCCAGAATCATTCTGAAAACTGGGAACCTGCCTCCACCTCCCCGGGGTCCTCCACCACCCACTGCTGTCCGGGCATCATCTCCCAGCCGTACTATTGCCTCCGGGCACCACCAAGAGCAGTCCAAGAAAAGGACTGAGAGAGATGCGGATCTTTCGCATAGGGATAGGTCTTCCAAGACCCAGAAAGTGGTGGATACCTCTGCTCGCAGCCCCCCTGCTGCTGACACCGCTTCTACCACTGCTCCCCCAATCGCGGGGACAATCTGCTCAATAGCCTACCCGATCTCCTCCTTGGCCACCCGCGAGGAGGCATGGGAGAAAAGGAAGCAGGTGGGGGACGTGCCCGCCATTACTGGGGTGGATCTGTATGCCCGGTCTGCCCAAAATTCTGCTGTGGGCATTGGGCTGATCAACCGGCTCTTTGCCCCTGACTTCTACCACCAGGTGGCTGAGAAGGAGAACCCGTCAGCCTTGATGGGGGATATTGGGGTTGCCCTTACTGAGGTAGGGACCTTTCTGCCGGTTTCCTCACTTAGCCTTTGATTTTCCACCTTATTCTGACTTTCTTCCTCGCAGGTGGGCAACAAGGCCATGAGGCTCCGGGAGACTTGTGACAGCCTGTCCGCTGAGATTGCCAATAATACGAGGACACAGCGGGCAAACTCCATGGCTGGAGCAGGCCCAGGAGAAGGTGGGTACTCTGAGCTCCCTCCTGGATGCCAAGGAAAAGGAGCTCACCACCAAGGAGTCCGATCTGAAGGGCTTCCAGGAGCGGGTGACCGAGCTGGAGCAGAGCCTAGAAAAGGCAAAGGGTCAGCGGAATGAGCTCCGCGGGCACAAGACCAAGTTGGAGCAAAGAAATGAAGAGCTCGCAACCAAACTAGGAGCTGCGGAGGAGTCGGTCAAACTCCTGGAGGCTAAGGCCGATGAGCTCTCCGAGAAACTGCTACCCCTTACGCAGTTTGAGCTGGAGAGGGAGAGGATGCTGGCCGAGGCTCGCGAAGAAGGCTGTCGAGGAGTATAAGAACTCGACCGGTTCACCGCGGAGTGCTTGGCCCGGTACGAGGCGGGTGTCCGGACACGGATCCGGAACCGCGGCCGCGGGCATGTTCTCCGCGCGACGGTTGGCCGTAATTGGCTCGCTGGTTGCTGCGTGCGGAGTGTGTGCCGGGCATGCGCTAGTTCCCTTTTCCGAGGAAGAGGTCGAGGGTTTGGATCTCTGCGGCGGCCTCTCTGCCCCGGTGGCCGAAGTGGCGCCCTCGGGTGATCTCGGCTGGATGCTCTGCGCCGGGGACAACCCTTTATCCGTGGGGGATGCCACAGCTCGGAGTTCTTCCGGGGGCCGGCCACTTGGAGATCTATTCCCCGGGCGGGCGGCTCCGCACCGGCCTCCGCCGAGCGACAAGGCTGCTCCTACTGCGAGGTGACTCAGGAGACCCGGCTGCCTTCCTTCCCGACTCCGGACTCAGGCGGGCACGGGGGTGCGGCCACCGAGGAGCCGGGGAGTGGGCGGCGATGGAGCGGCCGTCGAGGAGCCCAAGGAGAATGCTCCCTCAGTATAGGATTTTTGTTTTTTCTTTTTGTAATAGTTTAGGACCCTTTGTAATAGTGTAGGAATTTTGTAGATACTTTTCATCATAAATAGAAGCATTTTTCTCCCTTTGGCTCCTGTACTTTTATCTTAATTGCTTGTCTCGTAGGCTATTCTGAGTAGTTTGGCAATTTTCGAGCACCTTAGTACTTGCATTCTTGCCTATTACTTTTTCCAGCGTTTTTGACTTGCAATTAACTTTATACTCTCCTTCCGCGGACAGCAGCTTAGTAGGCCCTCTGCCCGCATTTTTTGAGTTTTCCTAACTCTTTATTCAAAACCCTTGGGTTTTTCGTGAGAAGTCGACCTTATTCTTCTATGATCGCGTTTGTTTAGCCTTGTGGCAAAGTTAGGGGTCTTGACCCCAGTTTGTCTATTTGGCTTTGTTAAACTAGTTTGATCACTCTCATCCATTTACACTTATTCCCAGCCTTGCGAGCTGTGGTGTAAGTCAAAAGTAGCCAAGGCAAGCATACTTTCATAGGGCATGCGAAGGTGGCCGTGAGGCTATTGTCCGCGCTGAGAAGGTAGGAGCATATTTTAGCATAGAGGCCCTTTAACCCCTGGCATCTGTATCCCCTTATTGGAGGTTCTCACTTATTTGACCCTTTATTCAAAACTCCCTAGGGTTTTTCGTGAGGGTCTCGTGGCGATCTGGTGAACGGGCTTATATGTAGGCCTTTGTCACATACAGGCATGCGAGTAACGGCCCTAACGAGGTCCTTCGCGCAATTAGTGGGTCCGGACTTGAGGTCATTGTCCCGCTAGAGTCCGTAGGCACGGGCATCGTGGCCTTTGTACCTACGTTCATCTATATCCACATATTTTTGGTGGTGTCACGCGAGCGGGAGAGTCCTCCCGCGATCATAGTACGGATCGTAATGGATCTTTGTACATATATAGGCATGCGGATCCTTAGATCTTTGCGCATCAGTAGGTACGGATCGTAATGGATCTTTGTACGCATACTGGCATCCGTACGCGGGCATCCACCTTAGCTTTTGAGGCTGGTGGGAATTGATTTTTGCATCAAAATATGATGATAACTTCTCCCTTATATATATATAGTCTATACTCCTGCTCCCAGAATCATTCTGAAAACTGGGAACCTGCCTCCACCTCCCCGGGGTCCTCCACCACCCACTGCTGTCCGGGCATCATCTCCCAGCCGTACTATTGCCTCCGGGCACCACCAAAGCGATCCAAGAAAGGGCGAGAGAGATGCGGATCTTTCGCGTAGGGATAGGTCTTCCAAGACCCGAGAAAGTGGTGGATACCTCTGCTCGCGGCCCCTGCTGCGACACCGCTTCTACCACTGCTCCCAATCGCGGGGACAATGCGCTCAATAGCCTACCCGATCTCCTCCTTGGCCACCGCGAGGAGGCATGGGAGAAAAGGAAGCAGGTGGGGCGTGCCCGCCATTGCGGGGTGGATCTCGTATGCCCGGTGCCCGCCCAAAAGTAGCTTTGTGGGCATTGGGGCGATCAGCGGCTCTTTGCCCACGACTTCTACCACCCGGGTGGGCGAGAAGGAGAACCCGTCGGCCTTGATGGGGGATATTGGGGTTGCCCTTGCGAGGTAGGGACCTTTCGGTTTCCTCACTTAGCCTTTGATTTTCCACCTTATTCGACTTTCTTCCTCGCGGGTGGGCAACAAGGCCATGAGGCTCGGGAGACTTGTGACGGCTGTCCGTTGAGATTGCCAATAATACCAAGGACACAGCGGGCAAACTCCCTGGAGGCGAGCCCGGGAGAAGGTGGGTACTACGAGCTCCCTCACGGATGCCAAGGAAAAGGAGCTCACCACCAAGGAGTCCGATGCGAAGGGCTTCCGGGAGCGGGTGGCCGAGTGGAGCGAGCCTAGAAAAGGCAAAGGGTCGGCGGAATGAGCTCCGCGGGCACAAGACCAAGTTGGAGCAAAGAAATGAAGAGCTCGCAACCAAACTAGGAGGCTGCGGAGGAGTCGGTCAAACTCACGGAGGCTAAGGCCGATGAGCTCTCAGAGCTGCTACCCCTTACGCAGGTTTGAGTGGAGAGGGAGAGGATCTTTGGCGAGGCTCGCGAAGAAAGCTGTCGAGGAGTATAAGAACTCGACCGGTTCACCGCGGAGTGCTTGGCCCGATGCAGGCGGGTGTCGGACACGAGATCCGGAACCGCGGCGCGGGCATGTTCTCCGTGCGCGACGGTTGGCCGTAATTGGCTCTTGGTTGCTGCGATGCGGAGTGTGTGCCGGGCATGCGCTAGTTCCCTTTCAGGAAGAGGTCAAGGGTTTGGATCTCTCTGCGGCGGCCTCTGCGCCCCGGTGGCCGAAAGTGGCGCCTCGGGCGATCTCCGGCTGGATGCTCTGCGCCGGGGACAACCCTTTATCCATGGGGATGCCCTGGCTCGGGTTCTTCCGGGGGCCGGCCCTTGGAGATCTATTCCCCGGGCGGGCGGCTCCGCACCGGCCTCCGTCGAGCGACAAGCTGCTCCTACTGCGAGGTGACTCAGGAGACCAGCTGCCTTCCCGACTCCGGACTCGAAGCGGGCACGGGGGTGCGGCCACCGAGGAGCCGGGAGTGGGCGGCGATGGAGCGGCCGTCGAGGAGCCCAAGGAGAATGCTCCTCGGTATAGTATTTTTGTTTTTCTTTTTGTAATAGTTTAGGACCACTTTGTAATAGTGTAGGAATTTTGTAGATACTTTTCATCATAAATAGAAGCATTTTTCTCCCTTTGGCTCTGTACTTTTATCTTAATTGCTTGTCTCGTAGGCGATTACGAGTAGTTTGGCAATTTTCGAGCACCTTAGTACTTGCATTCTTGCCTATTACTTTTCCGGCGTTTTTGACTTGCAATTAACTTTATACTCTCCTTCCGCGGACGGCGGCTTAGTAGGCCCTACGCCCGCATTTTTGAGTTTTCCTAACTCTTTATTCAAAACCCTTGGGTTTTCGTGAGAAGTCGACCTTATTCTTCTATGATCGCGTTTGTTTAGCCTTGTGGCAAAGTTAGGGGTCTTGACCCCGGTTGTCTATTTGGCTTTGTTAAACTAGTTTGATCACTCTCGTCCATTTACACTTATTCCCGGCCTTGCGGTTTGTGGTGTAAGTCAAAAGTAGCCAAGGCAAGCATACTTTCAATAGGGCATGCGAAGGTGGCCGTGAGGCTATTGTCCGCGCAACGAAAGGTAGGAGCATATTTTAGCATAGAGGCCCTTTAACCACTGGCATCTGTATCCCCTTATTGGAGGTTCTCACTTATTTGACCCTTTATTCAAAACTCCCTAGGGTTTTCGTGAGGGTCTCGTGGCGATACGGTGAACGGGCTTATATGTAGGCCTTTGTCACATACGGGCATGCGAGTAACGGCCCTAACGAGGTCCTTCGCGCAATTAGTGGGTCCGGACTTCGGTCATTGTCCCAGCTAGAGTCCGTAGGCACGGGCATCGTGGCCTTTGTACCTACGTTCATCTATATCCACTTATTTTTGGTGGTGTCACGCGGCGGGAGAGTCCTCCCGCGATCATAGTACGGATCGTAATGGATCTTTGTACATATATAGGCATGCGGATCCTTAGATCTTTGCGCATCGGTAGGTACGGATCGTAATGGATCTTTGTACGCATGCCGGCATCCGTACGCGGGCATCCACCTTAGCTTTTGAGTGGTGGGAATTGATTTTTGCATCAAAATATGATGATAACTTCTCCCTTATATATATATAGTCTATACTCCTTTCAAAAAATTACAAAGACTTTAAAAGAAGTATCTCTTAAGGTGGTCGCTATTCCGGGAGTGCTTAAGCTCTTCTCCCTCTTTTAGTCGCAACATATAGGTGCCCTCTTTGACTATCTTTGTGACCTCATATGGACCTTCCCATTTCGGGGACGGCTTGTTGAAACCGGGTTGGGTCCCTTGGACCTCTACGCTTCGAGCACCCAGTCTCAGCGAAAAACTCCTCTCATTTGCTCTTTTATCATGGTGCTTCTTCGCTTTTTGTTTGTAGTTCACCATTTTTTCATGTGCCCGCATTCTCTTTCCTTCGAGATCGTCCGAGGTCACATCTTGTTTGCCTCGTTTTGAGACTCATCGAAGTATGTGACTGCGTACGAGGGTAGGGCTACCTCAAGCTGGAGCCATTGCCTCCGACCCATACGTAAGCGAGAAGGGAGTTTCTCTGTTGAATTTCTTATCGTGGTGCGGACAACCCATAAAGCGTCTGGAGCTCGTCCCGACCAACGTCCTCCTCGTCCTTCCAAATTTTTCTTTAAGGCGGTTAGGACTAGCTTGTTCGCGGCCTCGGCTTGACCATTTCCACGAGGATAGGCAGCTGCGGACTTACGGTGTTGCACCTTCATTCTCACACATTCGGCGGTGAATTTTGCGGAGAATTGGGTGCCATTGTACGAAATTATTGCTCGGGAACCCCAAATCGACAATAGATGTGGTCGTGGACAAAGCGATAGTGTTATCCTCGGAAATAGTGGCCCGAAGCCCTTTGCTTCCGTCCACTTGGTAAAATAATCCACGGCCACCACGGCATACTTGATGCTTCCTCTAGCGGTTGGAAATGGTCCAATAAGATCTATCCCCAGCGTATCAAACGGCCACGATGGTACTACCAAAGTCTGCTCTGTTGATGGTAGTCTAGGGATGTCCGCAAATCTACGGCACTTATCACACTTTCTAACATACTCCTGCGCATCCGCTTCTCATTGTGGGCCAAAAGAATCCTTGGAATTTGATCTTGTACGAGAGGGTGCGAGCACTGGATGTCCGCCACAAACTCCTTCATGAACCTCATAGAGTAAGTTGGTGACCATGTGAGTCTTAACACATCTTAGTAAAGGCTTGGTGAATGATCGCCGAAAAAGCACCCTATCGAGGACGAGGTATTTCGCGGACACCGTTCTGATGGCTCTAGCCTTTACTGGATCCTCGGGGAGGGTTTGCTTCTCGATGTAATCCTTCATTTCATCCACCCAGTCCCTTACTTGATCCTCAATATTGTTTATACGTATTCGATCTATAGCGGGTCTCTCAGTGAATTCAATCGGCAATTTGTCTCCAACTCACCAATTTCTTGCTCGGTTATTCTTGAGAGGAGGTCGGCTTCCACATTGTCCTCTCTCATGACTTGGTTATTTCATAGTAAGTGAAATTTTTGATGAGGGTTTTGCGAGGTCACGATGCTTGAGTTAGTCTTTGGGTTGATAGTATCATACTCCCCCTAATTTGATTAACTATGAGTGAGAGTCACTATTGATCTCAATATTACGAACTCCCAAGTCTCTTGCCGGCTCCATGCCCGCTATGATCGCTTCATATTCGGCTGATTGTTTGATGCTTCGAACTTGAACCTCAAGGCCCTCATGAATTTCTCCCCGCGGGGGTGCAATCGAAGTATGCCCGCTCGGCGATTAACTTGCTCGCGGAGCCGTCCACATATAAAGTCCACACCTCTTACGGACGCTCCCTTGGTTGAACAATTTACGTGCTCGGGCTTTTTGGGTCATCTTCGATTACGCTCGCTTTCTTTTTAAATTCATTGTCCATTAATTTGAATGATGATTCTACTACAAAATCAACTAAGGCTGCGCTTTGATTGTCTTTCTCGGGGAGTAGGTGATGCGGAACTCGGTGAGCTCTATAGACCAAGCTAGCATTCTCCCGAGGACTACTGGTTTATGTAAAACCTTTCTAAGCGGGGCCTCCGTTAGTACGGTTATAGGATGTGCGAGAAAAGTAGGCTCTTAATTTTCGGCGAGATACAAGCAAGGCGTAAGCTAACTTTTCTATATTAAGATAACGCCCTTCTACGGCGGACGGTGCCTTACTTACATAATAAAGCTGGTTTTGGGAGTTATTCTCCTCCCTCACAAGAGCATTTGCTCTTGCCCGGATCGATGGCGGCTAGATACGAGAAAAAGCTCTTCTCGAGGACAGCTTTGAGTAGAGGTGGTTTGCCCAGAGGTATGTCTTAACTTCTTCAAAAGCTTTGATGGCACTCGGTGCTCCATGTAAATTCATCGGCTCTCTTCCCCCTTTGAGAGTTTTGAAGAAGGGGAGGCATCTCTCTGTGACCGCGAGATGAAGCGGCGAAGTGCGGTGATGCGACCGTTGAGTTTTGTACATCCTTCACGCGGGCGGGAGGTTTCATGTCTAATAGGGCTGGATTTTCTCTGGATTAGCCTCTATCCCTCTTTGGTTGACCATGAATCCGAGGAACTTGCCCGCCTTGACCTCGAAAGCGCACTTAAGGGGTTTAGCTTCATCTTTGTTATGGCGCAAGTTTTTGAAGGTTTCCTCCACATCGAGCTCGTGGGAGTTTTCCTTAGTTTTTATGACCATGTCGTCAATGTAGGCCTCAGTTACGCCTAGTTGGTTTTTAAAGACCCGGATTGACCATGCGGCGATATGTGGCTCCTGCATTTTTAGCCCAAAGGGCATCGTAGTGTAGCGGTATGTCTTGCCGCGCAATGAAGGCTACAGAGCGGACATCTTCGGGAGCCATGCGGATCTCGGTGGTAGCGGAGTAGGCATCAATGAAGCTTAGAACTACGTGTCCGGCTATAGAATCCACCAATCTGTCTATGCGAGGAAGAGGGAAGCAATCTTTGGGTTATGCCTTGTTGAGATCGGTGAAATCAACGCACATCCTCCATTTGCCATTGGATTTCTTAACCATGACCACATTGGCCGGCCCGCTTGGGGTAGGAGATCTCCTTTATTATCCCCGCCTTTAGCAACTTTTCCACCTCTTCCTTGATGGCAATCTCTTTCTCAGGGAGAAATATGCGGATTTACGGTGAATGTTTTTGAAGGAGGGGTCATCGTTGATTTTATGGAGGATCACGTCCTCGGCGATGCCTTGCATATCTTCCACCCTCAGCGAACACATCGCAATTTTCTCTAAGGAACTCAATAAGTATCCTTCTTTCCTCATTTGTGAATTTCATTGACCTTAGCTTGTTTGCTCGGGAAGTGTGGATTGATTACCACCTCCTCGAGCTCGTCGTTAGGTTGAAGGTCGTGATTTCACGATTGTGCGGGAGTCAATGACAATAGTTGGGGTTGACTGAGCTTCGGTCGGTGTTGCCATTGAATATACGATTTCACGGTCAATTTCCCCCTCTATTCCTCGATCAATATATCCTCCCTCAGCAGGGGGCGGCCAAGCTGCTTTGATTTTACTTGCTCATTTTGAGCTCCGCTGTGGAATGGAAAGAAAGCATGCCAATTGGTACGGGTGGCGGCGGTAGTGCAAGGGCTTTCCCCTTCTTTGACTTGTCCTCGCCCTTTCCCTCTATTATTTCGTCCTCGCCCTTTATCTGCGGGCAGGATGTACGCCTTTCTGTTCTTTCCTTTTTTCCTCCGGTGCTCGGAGGAATCTCCCGGAGCTGGTTCTTGATGGTAGCAACCCCGCAGGGGTGTTAAATTTCACCCTTTGGTGGGGACGGACGCAACTATTCCCAATTCGGCTGACGATTCTGTAGAGAATGGCATTGTATTGGGAAGGAAGATCGACCACCATGAAAGTTATCTTGGCCGTCTTACTGCATAGGTTTTTCTCCAATAGCTACGTCAAACACAATCGTCCCCTTTACCCTTACGGCGTGGTTTGTGAAGCCTTCGAGCATGCCCGCATATGGAGTGAGATGTGCTTAGTCATTCTCATTCCAATCAAAGTATGGTAGTAAAGTATGTCGCGGGCGGCTCCGGTATCTACTGACACGCGGCCTATGTTTGCCGGTTGATTCTCATTACGAGGGTGAGTGGGCGTGTGGAATGAAAAAGGGTGGAGGCAAGTTCGCTCCTTTTGAACCCAATTTCAAGCTCTTCCTCCGGGGCCGGGCGGGGATGGAGAAAACCTTCTCTAATGTCCGAATTTGGAGAGACAAGCGCCTACTAGTGGGAGGTTCCTCCCCGATGAAGTTAATGTCATAGTCCCCAAAATCGTCATCATTATTATCTCTTTCATTCCTATCTCTGGTCCCCGCGTGTGTCGTGCCGCTGGCGATCATTGTTATTGGGGGCGTATTGTTTCCCTTAACCCACTTGGTTAGCTCCCCGTTATTAATTTTCTGTTTGGATTACTCGCTTGGTGGAAACAATCCTCGGTTCCGTGCCGTGGTCGTTGTGAAACTCGCGGAATTTAAGTCTACTCCTCTCATTTGGCTTTCGAAGCATGGGGGAGGAGGAGGAAAATCCGAGGCTCTCATGATCACCACCCTTGGGTCGGTGAGCTCTGTATAAAGCTGTTTCGGCCACGGCCTTTTGAGCCTTTCGATCCCAGGCCTCTGTTTTTGCCACGATTATTGGCATAGAGCGGGCTCAGGGTGGTCTCTGGACTTGGCTTATCCTTTCTTTCGCGAAGCTCGTGGAGCGGGCACACTAGGCTCTTCGGCGGAGGCAATGGCCGATGCCCTTTCATACATTTCCTCCGGCTGATTTAGGTTTCTTTGGAGGCAAAATTCATTTTGAGGAAGGAGTTGCTGAGGCCGCCTTGAAAACATAGTCGATGTCCCCCTCGTCCGGGTCCACAATCTCCTCGCTCACCTTCTGAACCGGGATATATAATCTTTTGTAGGCTCATTTGGTGCACCTTGACACGGACAAGATCTGTCTTTGGTCTAGCGGGCACACTGCTCCGGCAAAGGCATTGAGGAAGAGGACTACGAGGCGGCGGAATATTTGGATACGCCGGGGTTTGAGGGCTAGCATCCAGGATAGGGCCTTGCCGGTGAAGGTCGCGGCAAAGCTTTGCACATCAGCGACTCATCCGCGGAGAATAAAGCCATCGGCCCTCAAATCTTCCCATATGACTCTTGGCATTTTTGGATCCGTCATAGGTGTCCATGCAGGGGGTTTGCCCTTACGGATCGGTGCCGCGCAATTTTATCGGCGAAGGCGTCCATAGTGCGGCCACACTTAGGCGGCCTTCGATGGGTTTCCCACATCTTACGCATGAATTCCACAAACTCGGGGTTCGATCATCAACCTTTTGCTTTTTAGCTCGTGGAGTCACGGCCTTCTCCTTGGCCGGAGCCGAGGGTACGGCTTTGGACTTCGCACGGCGATTTGGTGTGCCTCTTCCCCCTTTCCTCGCTATCATCTACATGCACCACGCTCGCTCGGCGGTGTCCCGCGCTCAAGGGCTGGGTCAACCCGGTTTGCCCCAGCGAAGCTTGGCTATGGCCGAGTGTGCGGGAGCTCGTTGGGAGAACCTTTGTGACCCTTGAGGAAGCTGTAGCCCTCCATTGGCCTCTATTTCAAATATTTCCATCTCCGCGTCGTTGATGGCCATGGCCTCCGCGACCGGTTTGGATTTGGAGGCTAGGATTTCCTTCCTTCTCGGGATTTGTTACGGGGAAAGTGGGGTGGTCGAGTGGTGTTTTTAATGCGAGCTTGGGGAGTTTTGGGCTAGTGTTTAGTAGGGCTTGGGCTTTCTCGGCCACGGGCTTCCTCGGTTAGGTGGAGAACTCGTTGGTGGGGATTTTTGAGGCGAGAATGGGCCCCCATTACATTGAAGACGAGTTGGTTTGCCTTTCCCTATTGTTATTGGAGGGTTCGGCTTGGTTTTCCTCCTCTATAGTTAAATGACCCGGCATTTTTTAGAATTTGAGACATGTCACGAAAGGTGAAAATAAGCTGAAAGAAGTGTCTTTTGACAGTCGGTTGTTTAGACTACAAGGTGTGTACGAAAACAAAAGTTTTAAATGGGAAAAACTTAGTGACGTAAAATAGAAGAGCCTTTCGGCCTTGAATTTGTTTAGGACACGTGAGGTGCCTTGAAAACAAAAGATTTTTAACGAGAAACGAAAGAAAGTCGGCTTCCGGCAATGGAACCACGATGACGCCACGGCTTTTCGGGGTCGGGAGCGGTTCAGGATATACGGCTAGGATATATTTGGTGGTTTTGTGTACCTAGATCACAACACAAACAAGCACCGTTAAGGTCAAAGTTGGATGTTACTCCAACTCGGGCCCTCGGGTGTGAGAGTAAGAATCTTGAGTAATAAGGCTTTGAATACCTTTGGAGTGTGTGTGTGTTTAGGTTTAGAGAGTAAAAGAGCTTACTCAATTGTATATCGAACTTACCTTGCCCAAGGGGTAAAGGCCTTCTATTTATAAGCAATGCCGTGGTGCTTGTTGAGGTAAGCAATGAGATCGGCTACAGGGGGCACTTTGGTATTTGACCCGCTACACGTGTCCGCGGCTAATTGGTCTGTCGGGGAGGGAACATTGGTATCCGGGGGACATGGTGAAAGGGACATGAGCCGTGTAGCCGGCTTATTGCATTAAATGGAATAGTAGGCGCCGGGCCGAGCCGCATTGAATGCGTGATGGGGAGCGGCAAGTGGCTGTCGAGCCGGTAAGCTAACTTGCTCGGTAAGGCTTGACATTAGCAGGGAAGCGGCATGTGCCGCGGTCAACGTTGTGCCCGCGGTCAAAGATATATGACGCGAGCACGGTTGATGCGGGCATGACTCATGCGGGCACGCGAATCCGACGAGCGGGGTTCCAAGGGTCCTCGACGGGGACGAACCGAGGAGGGACACGGTCTTGACCACAAGGGCCTATTTGTCCGCGGTCTTCCCTCCAGCGGTCTAGGAACTGCTACGTCACTGGTTCCTTGGGCTAGACCGAGCGCGGGCCCGGTCCAGTAGATCCGGGCTCATCAAAACTTAGCTTATTTTTCATCCTCATTTATATTGTGATGACGAAGGTGAGAAAATAGAGATAATTGTTCAGACGGAGGTGGCACTAGCGTTGCTGCCAGCTTTCGCGCGACGACGGCTTTTTGTTCTTGTCTTAGATTTTTAGCAATGAATCAATCTTTCCTGGATCATCATTTTATATACTCTTTTCATCTCAAAATGAATATTTAATTTTTAATTAATTTTTAAGGGGGGTTAGCTGTAACTTTTTAGTGGAAAAGATAAAAATTATAAAAGTTTTCAAGGGCCGTCCTATAAGGCATAAGCACAAAACCCACTTACCGACATAGATGGTCCTTTTACTAGTAACAATTAGGCTAATAGTGGTATTTTAGCCCAGTTTAATTATTGATGTTTGACCTTTTAATATTATTATTATAAAGAGAGGGTGGTATATAATATACTCCCTCCGTTTCGGAGAACTTTACCCCTTTACTATTGAGAACGAAAAATAAGAAATAATGTTATTAAAGTACTCCCTCCGTCCCACTTCATTTGAGACCAAAAAAAAGGGCACAACTATTAAGGAAAAGTGATGTAAGAAAGAGAAAAAGGTAAATGTTGTGAGTATGAAAAATTAAATAGGAGAGAGAATGAGTGGGAGGAATAGTTAGGAGAGAGAATGTTGTGAGTGAAAAAGTAAAATAGGAGAGAGAATGAGTGGGGTAAATAGTGAAGATTCCTTTCCATTTTGGGAAGTATCAATTGAAGTGGGACGGACCAAAAAGGAAATAAGTATCAATTGAAGTGGGACAGAGGGAGTATATGTTATGAGTGGGAGGAGAGAGAATGAGTGGAGAGAATAGTAAATTTGAAAAGTGTTGTGAGTGGGAGGAGAGAGAATGAGTGGAGAGAATAGTAATTTTTTTTTCTTTTTTAGGAAAGTGGGACTTTAAAGTGGGACGCCCAAAATAGTAAAAGGGGTAATGTTTTATGGGACAGAGGGAGTATACTAGTAAAAGCCCGTGTCCAAGGACACGTGTTTTTTTTTTTTTTTTTTTTTTTAGTACAAAATGGAAAAGGGACAACTTAGTGAGGGCAAAATGAAAAATTTGGCTTATGAAACTGTTCATTGTACTGTTCATGGGTTGAGGTGGACAACTACCATTTATACTATAGATACTCCCTTCGTCTCAAACCTAGGTTCACACTTTAACTTTTACACGTAAATTAAAGAGGAATTATTATATTGAAAGTGTTGTGAGTGTGAAAGTAAAATATAAGAGAGAATGACTGGAGGAAATCTATATAATATATTTAAAGACAAACATTTAGAGCCCTCACATTAAACCAAGGTTCTAAAAAGCGCTAGGCGGATGCTAGGCGGTGGAGCTGGGCCTAGCGCCTAGGCGGGGACTAGTCGGGGACTAATCGGGATTAGTCGGGATTAGTCAGGACCTAGGCGGGGCTTAGAACTAGGCGTTGGAGAGGGGCCTAGCGCCTAGACGGGGCCTAGGCGCCCTTAGGCGGGGTCTTTTAGAACAGAGCATTAAACCATGTCACTATTATAACATGACATTATGTAATTCTCCCATTGGTCTTAATTTCAAAGATTTTTCATTTAATAAATTGATTTTTCATTCAATAAAAGGTTAATGTTTATAAGGTAAATATTTATACAGTAAATTATTCCGGTTTAAGCTCAATCAACATTTGAATTTTGAAATCAAATTTTTAATTTTCAGAAAACGGAAAAGCAATTTGTAAATAAGAAAATGTAACTCTTCAAAACTAGATCGATTAATATTTTATTCAAATGCACATTTTTTGTTTTTAAATTTTTTATTTATAATTCATTTTGAGACAGAAGAAGTAGTACTATAATTATGATCCATATACATACAAATTTATTTTATAAATTGAAATCTTTGGTATATAAATTAGAAATAGTTATAATAATATAGTCTAATAAATGAATATTTTTTTTATTTTAAGCAAAATAAAAATTGATCAATTATTTTTATTTTGGGAAGAAATAAATATTAATGTAATGATCTATATACATGCAAGAGTTTTATAAATAGGAATTTAAAAATATAATCAAAGAGTAACGGTCCAAAAAATAAATATTATTTTTTTAAAATAATTTATTTATAATTCTTTTTGAGATGAAAGAAGTAGTACTATAATGATCAATTTATCTATATAATATATTAAAAGATAAACATTTAGAGCCCTCACATCAAGCCATGTCACTATTATGACATGGCATTATGTGATTCTCCCATTGGTCTTAGTTTCAAAGATTTTTTATTTAATAAATTGATTTTTAATTTAATAAAAGGTTAACGTTTATGAGGTAAATATTTATACAGTAAATTATCCCGATTTAAGCTCAATCAACATTTGAATTTTGAAATCAAATTTTGAATTTCAGAAAACGGGAAAGTAATTAGTAAATGAGGAAATGTAACTCTTCAAAATTGGATCGATTAATATTTTATTCAAATGCACATTTTTTGTTTTTAAAAAATTTATTTATAATTCATTTTGAGACAGAAGAAGTAGTACTATAATTATGATCCATATACATACAAATTTATTTTATAAATTGAAATCTTTGGTATATAAATTAGAAATAGTTACAATAATATAGTCTGATAAATGAATATTTTTTTTATTTTAAGCAAAATAAAAATTGATCAATTATTTTTATTTTGGGACGAAAGAAATATTAATGTAATGATCTATATACATGCAAGAGTCTTATAAATAGAAATTTAAAAATATAATCAAAGAGTAACAGTTCAAAAATAAATATTATTTTTTAAATAATTTATTTATAATTCTTTTTGAGATGAAAGAAGTAGTACTATAATGACCCATCTATATAATTGAATCGAAGCAAAAACATGAACCTAACTATAATAGTTTGAGGCGAGAGTGCAAGAAATTTTGTGAAGGATTTTTGGGTTTAATAACTGAGAGTATTGAAACACTAACCAAGATAAGATTGGTTGGATTTAGTATAGAGATTGATGCTGAAAGGAGATGTAAAGAAGGCAGTTGAGTGAACAAAGAGAATATCTAGAGAGGGAGAGAGAGAGGAGAAAACGGTAAGAGAAAAACTGTTTTGGGGAGGAGAGGTTACGTAACTGCTAGAGAGTGGGTTATTTAGATTCAATCTCAATCACTCTTTGTCTTTTCTAAGATTGAATCATGACCATTCTTTGTGTGGCGGTTAAAATCCACATCTATTGTAATATAGATGTATACTTTTGCACATAATTAAGTTGATTTACTTTTTCAAATAATGGTTGAGGAGCATGACAATGAGAATGAAGCAGATGTTATGTCTGAGAACTCACGCTCTCCAGAAATAGAAATTCAAGGGTCTGATAATAATTAATATGGCAGCGATCGCGTCAATAATGATGTAATCATATAAAAATAAGTGATACATTGGGTTCTCTATTATTTAATGGGTATATGACATAAATAAAGTCTGTTTTGATAACGTGACCAAATAAAAAAAAAGTGATAAATTGGGTTCTCTATTTTTTCATGGGTATGTAACGATTCATTTATTAACTAATTAATTAGCTTTAAGCAATGGGGAAATTGATTCTCAAATGTTAAAATAGTATATGAAATCACACAACATTGAAATCACATAACTATAAAATTAATTTATCAATGTTATTTCTAAGGTTATGCTATCAATGAGAAATTTTAATTTTTAGTTTAAACATATGAAAATTTGATTTATTATTTATTTAAAGGGCATATGACAAAACAATCATTTTTAAATTAAATATATGAGAAATTGATTTCTCATTTGTTTAAAAGGTATTCGACAACATTTTCATCTTTAAATTCAAGCATATGAGAAATTGAGTATCAAGTGTGAAAAATTAAGAAATAAATTTATTAATTTTTATACTCAATTATGAACAAATGAGAAATGATTTCTCAATTTTTAAACTTAAACATCAGATAAATTGAGTATCAATTGTGACCAATTGATTTCTCAGCTGTTTAAATGACAATGACATCACACAACCGTGAAATTAATTTATCTATGTTATTTCTAAGGTTTTGTGACAATAAATTCATAGTTACCATTAAGCAACCGAGAAATTGAGTGATCAATCGTGAAAAATTGAGGGATTATTAGTTTTTATACTAACAAATGAGAAATAAATATCTCAGTTTTATACTCAGGTGTTAACATATGGAAAATGGTTTTCTCATTTTTTTACAAGTGAAAAATAAATTTTTTATTACTAAAACTTGAATCATATCATGAGTTTTTTTTTATTCGTTTTGACGATACGATTAAAACGATGGTTTCGAAATTAGTTTTTCCATTTTTAGATTTTGATATATTGCATTTTTTTAATTTAGAGAGGAAAAAAAAGGAAGAGGGAAAAAGAGAGAGAGAGAGAGAGAGAGAGAGAGATGGATGGGAATGACACGCGTCTTGGTGCTCGTGTGAGTGTGGCCATGTGAGGAGGGGGAAATTTGTTCCAAAAAAATATTTCAGACACTTATTGACGAGTTTTCAAAATGTTTATCCTTATTGGTTGTTTTCATTTGGTTGACTAACTTCTTAGTCAAAGCCTCAAATAAATTATTAATATTAGGTAAACTTACATAAATGGGGGACAATCAACCTTACCCTTTTATAATTAGGGGGCAATGGGGGCATTTAAGAGCCTTTACATCAATAATTAAATTGCAATATTAAAAAAAATCTAAACTATACTCCCTCAATCCCATCTCAAGTCGGACTAAATTTTTTGGCACAATGATTAAGAAAAAGTGAGGTAGGAGAGAGGTGTTATGAGTATAAATATTAAAATAGAAACACAAAATCTGGGGAGAAACGCGTTTCTCCGTCGCCCATGGAGAAACGGGGCTTGTTTTGTCGTGCGACATACCTAGCTTGATAGCGGAAGCTTTGGAAAGGATATCAGGAAGCTTTGGAAAGGATATCCGAAACCAAATATTTTTTACGGATATCCTTTACAAAGCTTACGGATATCCATTTCAAAGCTTACGGATATCCAGAAGCTTTGTAAAGGATATCAGGAAAAAAATACTTGGTTTTACGGATATCCTTTACAAAGCTTCTGGATATCCATTTCAAAGCTTCTGGATATCCAGAAGCTTTGTAAAGGATATCCAGAAACTGGCTACTTATGTCGTGCGACATAACAAGCCCGTTTCTCCAAGAAACGCGTTTCTCCCCAGACGCACTCAAATAGAAAAGAGAATAAGTGAGAGTAATAGTAAGTTGATTGGTTTTTTGAAATATAAAAGTAAAGTAAGAGACAAAATGAGTGGGAAAAATAGTGAAGATTATTTGTCATTTTGGGTAGTCCGATATGAGATGGGATGGAGGAAAAGGAAAATAAGTTCGGTTTGAGTTGGAAAGGAGGGGGTATATTACAAAAAAGTATTAACTACAAATGATAACAATTTTCAAAAATATAGCCGGTTTAACCGGCGGTTCAAACCGTCGTCTAAAAGCTAAAACTATAATCAAACCTTCAACTGACGGTCCACGGTTCGACCGGTACGCCGGTTTGCGATCTTCGACGACGGTCTAAACCGTACCATACGACATGTCTATGGGTTCAAACTAAGATTTTCCTTTTTTGCTTCGGTTTCTTTTTTCTTTTTTCCTTTTTTCTTAATTAACTTGAATTAACACTCCTGTCTCAAAATGATCGTTTCATTTACCGTTTCTGTTTGTCCAAAAGGAGTCACATTTCTAAAATTGATAGATTATAATAATTCAACTTTTTTATTTTGCCACCAAGGATGAAGAATGTATGTGTGAGAGAGAGAGAGAGAGAGAAGGATGAGAGCTAATCAAAAAAGAAAAGTGAGAATGAAGTGATAATTAAACCTCACTAATTACAATTAAGATAATGACGTAAATGAAAATAAAATGAGACTATCATTATAATACACCCAGAGTATTAGAAAGTGACAACAAAACAAAACAATAAACTGGAACCCCATCCAGAGAAAGAGAGAGCCGTCTAATCCATAACCCACAAATTTTATCAATTGTTTGCTCATACCACACACACTATAAAGGCAAAGAGAAGAAAGGAAGTGCTCAAGGATCTGTAAATAAAAGGGAAAAAAATACTCAGCAAGCACAATTGAGAAAATTGAAGGAATCATCTTATGACGTTTTTCAATTTTTATACCCTTCTACTAACTCAAGCAACTGTTTGAACAGCTCGGTCAAAACTTTCTTCTGCGGATGATGCTCTTTTGACGAGCATATGGTTTGGATGCGACAGTTTCAACTGGCTGCAAAAATCAAGATTACCAGTTACTATTATGTATTCAGGTGAAGCAATCTAACTCAAGATTCGTGTTAAGATATGGAAAGTAGTTTGTTACCACCTTAGTTCAACTGTGCTTGTTGGAGAAAGAGGTTGTACAGAGGGAGTAACAAAATGTCCCTCAAAGACAAATATATGAAGATTCACAAAATAAACATTATGAACCCTTTAAATCTTAGGTAATGTCAATCATATATAGCACATACACCCTCCGTCCCACTCGAATTAGGACATTTTACCATATTGGGTGTCCCACTCGAAATAAGACAATCCCAAAATGGAAATATTTTATTTAATGGGACCCACTTTTACACTCGCAACAACTTTCGACTCATTATTCTTTACCCCATTTTCTTTCTCATACCTCACTTTTAATACTCACGACACCTATATCATTAACACTTTTCCTTAATCCCCGTGCCCAACCCAAAAATCCTATTTCGAGTGGGACGGAGGGAGTATATGATTTGCCTACCTCATTTAGTTTTAGCACGAACCATTACCTTAAATAGCGCGAAGATGATTTCCCAAGATGAAGATTGCACACAACCAGATTCCCCAATGTTTCAGGATCCTTTGTGTCCTGCATTTACACAGAATAATTTTGTTAGATGGTATAACACTACAAGCCTGTAGAAGAAAGAGTAAACCAAAATGACCCGCGTTCTATATCAATACAACCAAATTGACCCGCGTACTATCTAAACTACCAAAGTAACCTGCGTACTATTCATAAATTAACCAAATTGACCTAAATCGTTAATAAATGTTAATATAGTTAACGAGGGTTAATAATTTAACGGGTATTTTAATCAAAATTTTCAAATTGGCCCCTGAACCAAACCAATTCTTAAACTGGGTACTAAAATATCTCTTTTCTTTCTTATCCACCACCTCCCACCAAGTCCCACCACCATCTCCCACCATAGAAGCAACAATTACCACCACCACCACCACCACCAAAATAATATTTAATTTAAAACACCAATTATTTTCAATTATTGTCATCACCGCACCATCACTGTAGCCAACCATCAAACAATTTGTCCAAAATTTGTCATATTAACACCATCATCCCTCATCACCACTGTCATCACCATCACCGTTACCCACAACAACCTAACATCAAACCATATTTACAACACATGATATCACAAATCAATCCAACAATTTCTCAATCAAAATAATCAAACCATAAATAACACTCATCTTCACAACAGTTGGAATCAACACTTTCGAATTTTATTTTTCTGCATATTTAGGTATAAATTACCCAATTACAAATTTAAAATTCAATTCTGAAAAATTTATTTTGCCTCATTAAATTGCAGAATTGAAAAGAAAAAAAAAAGAGATCTAAATCGACGCAGAATGCTCAATTGCTGGAGCTCAACCTGCAGACGAATTGAAGTGTTAAACCAAAGGGGCGGCTTGAGAAGGGGGGCCGACGTTGGAGGAGAGGGTGGAGGGGAGAGGGAGGAGGCTGGATCTGGAGTTTCTTGACTGATTCAGGAGTTTTGCCGGCGGACTCCACAAGGGCTTGGTAGGAGGGGAGGTGCGACATGGATGGGGTGGTCGACCAGTTATATTTTGGTGGTTGCCGAGTTTGGGAAGAAAGTATGAGGGTGGGAAAAAGGGACGTGTAGGTTAGTAGCAAAGGAGGGGATGGGGATGGGGATGGGGATGGGGATGGGGATGGGGATAGTGATGGGATAACCAAAGAAGAAGGTTTTGAATTATTTTTTGGGTTTTCAAATTTTGATATAGAAATAGAATTGAGACTATGTAGGGGGGTAGTGTCTAAATGAATATTTCAATTTAACCCTTTCAATAGCTCTTTAATATTTAGTCAAGAAACTTAGAACTTTTTTTTTTTTTGGTTAAGGGGCAATTTGAAAATTTAATTGCAATATCCGTTAAAATTTTAACGCTTGTTAACATTTATTAATATTCATTAACAATTTAGGTTGATTTGGCTAATTTATGAATAGTACGTAGGTTACTTTGGTAGTTTAGATAGTACGCGGGTCAATTTGGTTGTATTGATATAGTACGCAGGTCATTTTGGTTGTTTACTCGTAGAAGAAATGTAATAATTGGCAAAAAAAAAAAAAACTAAGGATACAATAAGCAATGTAACATGCGTTAGTGAATGCAGCCTAATTATAGACAACTTCTAGAAGATGACTCTGACAACTAGGAATATGAGAGGATTATTACCCTCTCTCGCCATGAACCTAAATTAAAGTTAAAAATATCATTTCCAAATCACAAATATGTACTGATTTCATAACGATACTAAAACTAAATGTATACTCCATCCAAAGTAACTAATACATGGCCAAAAACCACACACGGGCGTTTGAGAAACCTGAAACAAAGCAAACTAAGTTGTAAAACTTACCTTGTTCAGCGCTTCTAGTAACAATGATTCTGCTTCATCAAAATTCCCCATGTGCATGCAGCATACGGCCTTTCCATTCAGGATAAGACTAGTCATTTGATACTTCTCAGAGAAATCTTGGAAGATGAGAAATGCTTCTTGTATCTTCGAACCACCCTGATTTCCAGAACAGCAAAAGTTTTACAAATCAATACATTCAATCATACATCATGACATGACAAAAAAGTATGCCTACCACCGCTAAGTTTAGCCACGCATTTGCGAGTTGAGTTAGTGTGTGGTCCTCGTCAATCTGCTGCATGATCCTCAATTGCTTCTCAGCATAATCTGACCTGTGCATCTTCAGGAAAATTTGGACGTTTAAAGCAGTCCTGGAAAAAAAAAAAAGAACAATGAAAAAGGCATCAACTTAAAGTAAAGGACAAACATACTTGCAAAGTTCAACTCGACGCATATCTACATTTGATGCTAGCTAGAGGTACCAATGTGGATAATAAGTGAAATGGAAAGCTAAGGGAAATAATGGCTTTTTTAGCTAGTGCGAAGTCAAAGCCATTTTTTCCATTTCATTTATTCATGGGCTATGACTTCTCTCCTATACTAGGAGTTAGGATGAAGCTATATTAATTGGCATTAGGCTAACAAAATTAATTATGAGGGAATAAGAATGTGTGTAGCATAGAGTGTCTCGTCCATTTGGTATCATGAAAATGGTCAAAACGAATTCCAAAGGTCTTGGGGAGTGCTCAAACCATAGAATGGCGAGGGAGGTGTAGTCTAGAGCAAATCACGGTTTAGTTCTTAACCAGGAATCTAAGAGGGAAGAGGTAACAAGTAATTTGATCAAATGTTAAGGCCAAAGTGTTTTTAAAATTTGGTTTTCTTTCCTTTGGGATTGCAGGAGGTATTAGTATGATTTTCGTACTTGGATTGCTTCTAGTATTGAGGTGGTTCATGGGTCCTTTACCTTATAGGTTAGGAGGACCATTAGGGGTATGAGTATCATCATATTCTGCAATGGGAGCAAGAGGTCATTAGAATCACATATGTGGTTCTTGCTTTCTGGTAGGAGTTTTCGGGCCAATTGGTGACCAAGGCCAAGTCATGTTTTATCACTGGAAAGAACGAGGTTGCTAGAGATCAGATGATATCTAATGTGACAGGCTTTCAAAAAAAAACAAAAAGGAAAAAAGAAAAAGGATTTCCCTAGTATATACCTTGGGTATCCGTTGTGACACTGGATGGAAGCTTCAAAACTTGTTTGATCCTTTATTGAGTAAGATGGGGATCGATTGAATACATGGCAAGCTTCTTTCAACTGGGGCTAAGCTTATCTTGATTAAATCGTGTTTACAATCAATTCATATATATTACATGTCTTTGCTGGATCCGCCTAAGGGGGTGCTTAAGGCAATGCATCGACTCATAGATAACATTTTTGGAGTGACCATGATGGTGGTAGGCATATTTGTTAAAGGCGTCGCCCGCCTCGCCTTTTTTGTCGCCTTTCATGGTTGTCGCCTCTCGATGCCAAGGCAGGCGGATGATAGCCTTTTTGGATGAGGCGTCGCCTTTTTGGAAGAGGCGAGAGGCGAGGCAGGCGTCGCCTTTTGGAAAAGGCGTGTACTGCGTTGCTTTTAATTCAACTGCGTCGTTTTGTTTGTTTTGTTTTTTTTTTTAATTCGTAAGTAATACGCTTGTGCGACTGTTCCTTGGCCCTAATTTCACTCGGTCGACTCGAGAAGAAAAAAGAAGAAAGAAAGGTCGCAACTCGCAATAACTCCGGCGATCGTCGGCCATTGGCGCTGAAGGAAAAGGTGAGGTTTTTTTCTTTCTATTCCTGTTCTTCTTCCTTTATTCTGTCGCGGTTTTTTTCTTTCTATTCCTCGGCGATCAACGCTTGTGCGACGTTGCTTTTAATTCAACTGAGATTTTTTTAACACTATTTTTTGTTATTCACTTATTCCTCTGTTTAACATTATTTTCTAGTGTTTAACACTATTTTTTGTTATTCCATTGTTTAACACTATTTTTTAAAAAACAAATGATTAATTATTGGCTTGATAATATCTCCGGCGATCGTCGGACATCGACACCGAAGGAAATGGTCGCCTTTTTGCCGCCCGCCTCTCGCCTCGCCTCGCCTTTCGCCTTTTTCAGGTACGTTTCACCCGCCTCTCACCTTTCGCCTTTGACAAGTATGGTGGTAGGTGCAACCATTTAAAATTCATCTATCTGATTGATGAGTAAGAAGAAGACAATTCACGGTTGATTGGATATCTCGGGCCAAGATGTGTTGGCTGGTTGATGAAGGTGGATTGAGCTTGCGAATGTTTGACCGTATATCGATTGCATTTATTATGCAACTCTCATGGCAATTTCCAGAGGCCAACTCGTTCCGGTCGTCATTTGCAAAACAATTGTCATGACATTCATCCTATGGATATAGCAATACGTGTTGGGTGTTCTCCTATTTGGAAAATGATGACCTTTGTCAAGAAAATGGTGGAGATGAGGGATGGGGGTTGGAAGAGGCCGCATGTCGATTCTGGAGAATTGGCTTCATATGCCGATACCTTTGGTTTCAATTGAGTATGTCCCACTGCACACTTTATTTGAGGGCGGGGTTCTTTGTTTTTATCATATTCGGATGTGTATAGTCGATCATGTTGCATCCTTGATCCAAGAATAAAATGTGTATTTTTTATGGTGCGGATGTGGTGTTTTGGTTAAATTTTTCTTTAGGCAGCTTTTATATAAATTCAGTACGGCAGGAAATTAGGGCTTCTCGGGTTCAAAGTATAGTTTATGCTGGATGTTGGCATTACATCTTCGTTTGAAGATACCAGTTTTTCTGTGGAGAGTACTCAACAATTGATACGAACCCGGTTGGGATGGTACACAAAAGAGGTGTTTGCCAACCTCGTTCATGACTTCATAATTGATGAAAAGATGTTCAAGGGCAATGAGGAGAATTTGGAGTTAATTTGGGTTCAAATGGAGATTCAAAAACAAATTTAATTCATGAATTTTCAGCTCTATCCATGGCCCATGATTCATTCCATGGTCATGGTTTCCATGAAGCTTTAGGAATTTTTAGCATTTTATCAAGAGATTAATTACCCTTGTTTGTTTACACATTTCTCACATGGAAAATAAGTGTGAACACACACCCTTAAAGATCTATACACATTTATTATGATGTATATAGATAAACTCAAGTGCTTCTTCATTTGTAATAATCCAATTTTGAAATATTATATGAGAATTTCTCTTTGTTCTTAAACTTTGAATTCATCAAGAAAGTGTTTCTTTTGGTGTTCAAGTCTGACTTATCAAAGGGTTTATCGCCACCGTTTGTGACGTCATTCACCTATTCCAAGGTTGTCACTACTTATTAGTGATAACTCAGAGATCATACACAAGATTGTGACACCACCCTCTTCCGTTTTGTAAATTAATCACAAATTCGCTCTTAATGAGTTGATTCGAGCTTGAAGCAGTTATTTGTTACCTTATCATGGCAAGAAGCGTGACTCGACGGATTACTTTGTAACTCCATTCTCGCGAGATACGTGACTTAAAGCAGTAATTTGTTGCCGCAATTCTTAAGATTATAAGAAGTTTGGATGAGGTGATGGTATACCTATTGAGGTTTGGAGGTGTTATGGGGATAAGAGAATGGAATGTTTAACAACACTTTTCGATACGATATGTAGAAGTAACAAGATGTCATTGAAGCGGAGGAGAAGTTTCATAATCCCTTAATATAAGGGGAAAGGTGATGTCCAAGATTGTGACAACTATCGGGGGATAAATTTAATGAGTCATACTATACTACGAAACTTTAGGAACAAATGATTGAACAAAACTAAGGAGAAGTGTGATTTGGATTCATGTAAGAAAACTGACAATGGAGGCAATATATCTTATGAGACACATAATGAAGAACTATCAGAACAAAAATAAGGATTATATATGGTTTTCATTGATTTATAAGAGTATAATAATAAAGTACAAAGAGAGGTAATATGGTGGGATTTTAGTAAAGAAAGGCATTTACAAAATTGTGTTAGAGAATTCAAGTAAAAGAAGTTAAAGACTCACAGCTCCATAGTCCCCCCAGAATTTGTGTGTTTTAGAGCCTCAACATAATCCTGCTCATGCATATATATGATACCCGCAATAAGCCTCAAGATCGGGTTATTCCCAATGGCTGGGTCAGCCAACCACTCCTGAAGACTAGAGATTGTTGACTCCTGTAACATTAAGAAGCACAAAACACCAACCTCAATAAAATCCTACTTTCACCCTTCCAACACAAGCCAATCAATCTAATTTCAACATAAGCAAATCAATCTAATATCTTATTTAGTTCCAAACCTAATTCAACAAACACTAATTGCTCATTTGGTAAGCAACAATTAGGCGATTCCTGTCCGTTTCGACTAATTTAACAATTTCGCACCCAGCAATCACAAGAATCTCTACATTCTCATTCAGAAGCATTAAGAATTGAGATCGTAAAACGAACCTTATTTTCGGGGCTATGAAGATACAAAGCGAGCAATTTCACGGCTTGGAGTGGAGTTGCAGCTGAAGAATCAATCTCACTGATCACAAGCTGGTAACTGCCAAGGGCGATATAAGATCTGTAAACGAGGCAGTCCCGCTCGATGGAATCCTCTGGGGAAAGGTTGGGAACATCACTGTTGTTAATGGCAGCCTGGTATGCTCCCAAGTAGAAGTTATTTCTCAGGCCGAACAATAGATCCGGTGCCGCCATTATCAGATCGTAGAGGGAGAGATCGGAGACGAGAAGTTTCGGTTGATGTGCTTAGGGACGATTTTGTGTTGATTGTTGGTTGCCGGCTTTGGGGCAGTCTACCGGTTGGATGTAGGTGTGGGCTATAAAAATTAAAAACCGAAACAAAGAGAATTGTTATATACTCCATCCGTCCCAATAAACTAGGGATGGCCAAAGCCAGGACAGGAACCCGGAAGGAGCCGGGAAAAGGGCCGGGTACCATGGAAGCCCAGCCGCGTGAGCAGGGGAGAAAAGCAGGAACCGGGGTGCCGGAACCGGTTTGGAGCGGGCAGTTAAGGTTCACCAAAATGGTGAACCGGACCGAAAAAGCCCTAACCGGACGAAAATTTGTTGTTTTTCAATAGAACCGGCCCGGAACCGGACCGGAAAAGCCCGGAACCGGACCAAAACCGTGAGAAAACCGGAACCGGATAACCGGAACCGTGAGAAAAGCGGGCCGGTTAAGGTTCACCTCCTCGCCGAACCGGAACCGGCGGTTCAAGGCCCGGAACCGGAACCGGACCGGATTTGGTCATCCCTACAATAAACCCGTAATATTTTAATATTACAAAATTATCAATGTACCCACACAAGTATATACTCCCTCCCGATAATAATAAATTATATCATTTTGATTTTGACACGCAAATTAAAAAAATTGGTGAATTGAAAAATATTGTGAGTGTAATCGTAAAATAGCAGAGAGAATGAGTGGAGAAAATAATAAATTTGAAAAATATTGTGAGTGTAATAGTAAAATAGGAGAGAGAATGAGTGGGTGGAATAGTAAAGATTATTTGTCATTTTAGGAAAGGTGGAAACGGGACACCCGTTTTGTCAAAAAGTGAAGTTATTAATGGGACGGGGGGAGTATGTATCAAGCTAATGTCAAAACGTCGAATCAGTCTAAATCCAGCGGTGGGTTTGTATGTTAAATGATTGAATAGTATGAAAAAGATAAGCAAACACGTAAACTCAGTCGGGACTTCACCGACGAAGGTCCCCGACGTGAGAGTAAGTATTTGTGTATATAACATCAAATCAATTAACAATAATTTAAAATCAAAAGATGCGTGTACCCGAATTATGTGAATTATGACTTGTATTTATATGTGTAGTACATAGAGTCCTGCATTGTATACAAAGTTAGGTGAGATAAGGAATCAAATCCTAATCGGATCCTAATTTCCACCGTCCTTGTTATAGTAGGACTAGAATAGTCTTATGTGCGTATACCTATCATGCTTGCTACTCGTTACGAAGTGTTGGCGACATATGTGTATGACGGGCAAAGAGGTGACCAAGGGTAGTGAATCCTATTCCCCTTGCCATGGTGATGGCCAAGTAGGCTCTAATCGGCATTTGTGCCCAATCCATTGGGCATTGCCTGGTTTGTAGCTCATGATCGTACTCGATTTATACCGTTCAGTGGCCCCCGACTTTCTAGCTCGTCTTTGTCGAGTAGGAAGTGGTGCTCGTCCTCAGTTTTTACGAATACGTAAAGGTTTTCTCGAATTACGAGGTTGTAATCATTTATCCGCCGGTTATTACACGTTGGTAGATGTGCCCATCATTGACGGGACATTCCTCTTGAAAACCTGCTAGAACTGTCAATGAGGAGGGAGGAATTATGTTTCGACTCGGTTTCTTTGACCTGTACCCGCTCGGATTTGGGTATAAAAGGCCAAACCCACTACATTTTCACTGTTTTATCACTGTAGCGTCTTGAGAAGTACCCGTAAGATTGAAAATTCCTTGTTAAGTTCTTGATTTCCTTGCTCGATTTCTTGGATTTGTGTTCAAAATCTTAAATATTTTTCTTCATCAACCTTCAAATCAGGTATAATTTCTCTCACCTTTTGTATTTCCTTTGCTTTTTCTCGCATTTTCTGGGTTTTGCCTTTGGTGGTTTTTGAAACTGCCATTGTTGTTAATTCTTGAGACTTTTTTTGAGCTATTTTTTGTGATTTTCCCATTTATAGTCATGGCAAGAACATGGAGAAATAACCCCAATGCCTTATATTGCTACGACACCCAAAACCTTAAGATTTACAAAAGAATCGATGGGCCGTGGATGATGGTAAATCTGGGTGAAATTGGGGAGATCTTGACAAGGTATCAAGCTTCTAGAACCGACGTTTGTTATCCTAGTCGGTTTAGGATTGACCGACTTAGCGTAGACTTCCCAAATGTCGTGTTATTCCACGGTTGGACAGAAACCCTTAACCATATCAACTTGTATTACTTGAAGTCTAACCACTTGGAGCGTCCATTGTTGGGTAAGAATCACTCCTCGACATTAGTGAATAAGACGGGGAGGGATACTTCCTCGTTCTCTTCTTTTATAAAACCTTGGCCAAAATCTGATCTGTTATTTGTTGTGCAGATATGTCTGGGAGAAGAAGTGGTGCTTCTCGTCATGCAGCTGGCCCTTCTACATCTGGCAGGATTGTGGATGCCTTTCCCTAGGGAGCCTAAACGGGTGGTCGTTCTCGAGGCCGTGGTAGGTCCCAAAGGGGTAGATCTAGTACTTTTAGTTCTAGGTCGGCCAGAGTCGGGGAGCCCATGATCCAGGAATTGCACGATAAGCTTGGTGTGTTAATGGACGATTACCTATAACCTATGTCCCCGGTGCTCCCATCCATGATAAGCACGCCATGACGGATTTTATGTATAGCCTGAATCATGTCAACTTTTTCTATAAACAGTTCCAACTAGGACTCTGCCTTCCCCTCGATCCCTTTATTTGTGAGTTCATAGAGGATATGCAGGACGTCCTCGCTGTGAAGTTTTTAACCGGCTTCATAGTGTTGTGCTGTGGTCTTGGGTTTGAGCCTTGCCAGTCGATTTTTCACAACCTTTTCACCGTAAGGTAAAAGGATGACAGTCGTGTATTAGTGGTGAGGAGTGATCCCAATCGCCCTAAGCTGATATACCTGGTGTCTAGCAAAGTGTCGGGATGGAGCAACCACGTCATTAGGGTAGAGAGCAGACAAGGTTGGAAATTTCCTACACCCTCTATATTTCCCAGCGTGCCTGACCGCGTATGGAGGCCGGACTAGAGTGGCAAGCTTATTGAGAGATTAGAGAAGTTTGCCCAGGTGGGGATAGACATGGCCAAATTCGGGTACGGGTCCGACCCGCCGGGTCACGGGTCCGAAAATGAAGAACCGAAATCGAACCGTGAGATATATGGATACGGGTACGGTTCCGGCACGGGTCCTACTGGTACGGGTACACGGTTCACACGGGTCCAAAATAATTCTATTTTTTTCAAAAAAAAAATCAAATTTAGTTGTTACCTATTTCTTGACGAGACCCGTGACTCGTGAGGTTGACATTGTTTTTTTTTTGTAATTATTGTTATTTTGTCCACCTTTAATTACGATAATACTTCCTCATCAATACAGTCATCACTCATATGTCTCATCAGTCTAAAAGAAGGTGGTAGGCTTTGTCGCACACCTACTAAATTAAATCGGGACTCGGCCACAAGAATGTAGCAAAGGTAAGTTCAGGATCGAACCACTGAAGAACGGTTATTGATTACGAACTAGTCACACACAAATGGGGGTTTGTTTGTTGATGAATTAATTCCTAAAAACAGAAATTAAACTAATTAAAAGCAAAAACAATAATTTAGAAACACTTTAGATTTGATTCCGTCCCCACCTAATTAGCCAATTATCATTGATATCTCTTTTCACTGTCACCCTATTCACCTGATCACAAGATCTGTTTCAATCTCTGTTTCTCCTTTCAGAATAGTTACTAGCAGTGACACACTCACTAGAAACCCTAATTAATAAATTAATCTAACTGGCACAGTCTAGATCACATAATTAATTGATGAACGGTTTAAGAAACTAAGATCAAGAATGCTTTCTATGATTGTTTCACACAGATAATCATCTAATTTTACCCACTTCACAATTTACCATGGCACATGCATAAATCGTAAAGATGCTACTCATGAATTTCCTACACTGGCACAGTCATAGAAAACTCTAGCTAAGATTTATAAAAAGAACTAGTGAATTGATCAGGTCCACAAACCCTAGTTATAAATCTAAAATAAACACAAGTAAAATTATGAACAGGGATAAACAGATTGAAAAGAAAAATACCTCAAATTGATAAAAAGGGATTCAAGAAATCAAGCCCAAAGCAATGAGTTTAAGCTTCCATGAAAAAAAACTCAAGCTTTCTAGGGAAAAATAAAAACTCTAGATGATTCCTAAAAATTTTGTTAAAAGGAGTCTTTATACTTTCTCCTTCCAAAAAAAAAAAAAACTAAATCCTAAACTAATAATTAAAAAGAAAAGAAAAAGGAAAAGAAATAAAATGAAATAATAAACAAGCTCCAGCCGTCAGTCAAACCCTTGAAATTCCACACGTAATTTAATTTCCTTATTTCCTTCTTCCACTTTGGTCACTGAATTGTTTAGATCTGCAGTTTGGTCCCTGAAACTTCATCAATTTGCAAAACAATATTCCGCTTCAATATCTTGACTTTGACTCCTCGAGGTATTACATCCGAATATGAAATAAAACACTCAAATATCCTCGAATTACAATTAAGCCCCAAAAATACATTTTAGTCGAAAATTACATAAAACTAAGCTAAATACATGAAAATAACAATTTAAGCTCAAAGAAACCTAGAAAATAATGGTACAAAATCCGTCCCATCAAATTCCCCCATGCTTAGACCTTTACTCGTCCCTGAGTAAAATCATAACTCCCTTCTAAACTCCGGTCTATTAGCGTAGCATGGAAGAAAATGATTTCTAGTCTCCTCTAAATCACCAATCAAAAATCAAACTATAAAATCGAAGTGTAGAAACTCCGGCTCCTTAAAGAAATAATAAAAAATGACATTAGGTTGATACCAACACCATAATAAACGGTATCCAAACTAAATGCCCACTCAAAAGCCAAGGGGAACTAAGATTGTTCTACTTTTCCCCCACGCTTATCTCACACTACAATCCCCCTCATAAACTAAAGTTTTATGTATGATTTATAATTAAGCACAAAACTTTACCTCGTAACAAAACACCTACACCGACCCCCCTTATATCACCAAAAGGAAAGACGAGGGTTTTCTAACCTAACGCCTCTAACCGAGCCTCCTACGCCAAGAATGAAAATCCTAACCCGCGACTCCAAACCTCCCTTATGATGCCAACATCGGTGAATAAATGATAATACATCTCAAAACCTTACCTTTTGCCTAAGTGCCCTTTCGGGTTTTCACTTAGTCTCTCTTTTTTTTTATTTATTTTTATTTTTATTTAAATTTTTTTTTCATTTTTCAAATTTTTTTTCAAGAACGAATCACGAAAAACAACTATACAAATCAAAAAGAACTATACAAACCCCCATCCCCTCACTAAACAATGCATAGTCCCTTATGTATCACGATAAGTACAACACAAATAAGAAAGGTATAGGAATACCTTTCGGGACTACGGAGGTGGTGGAAACAAATCTGGCCCCCAAAATGGTTCTTGGCTAGAGCTACTCCCAAATAGTTGATGATTATGGGTGAATAATGGCCAAGTTCAAGGGTTTGAAAGTACAGGGACTAAAATGAAAATAAGAAAAAAAATGGGAGAGGTAAGCTTGAATTGAAAGTTTAGGGGCCAAAGTGAAAAATTGGGAAAATAAGGGACCAAATTGATTTTTGAAAGTTTAGGGGCCAAAGTGGAAATCTGGGAAAAGGAGGGAGTAAACTGGAATTACAAAGTTAAGGGCTAAATTGTACGTTGTGAAAGTGGGAGCAGCAGCAGAAAAGGGCAATTTCATTGGGACATTTTAACAAACAGGTGGTGGGCAGAGCAGGAGTGGCCGAGGCATGTGCAGGAAAGGCCGGCCATGGTGGGGCATTTGGGGCTGTGGCCGAGAAACAAAGGCAAGGCTGGCCGAGGCAGGCGTGGGTGGCTGAGGCAGCTGGGGCGGACGCCTGGCCAAGGCTGGGGCGGCCGCATCAATTACAGTAACTTGGCCGAGGTTTTGTGCATGTGGGGCGGCCGCATGGAATTTGTTTGGCTGGCGCCTCAATGCCAGTCCAAACCTTCGTCTCGAAAACATTTTTTTATTTTTTTATTTTACTGTGCCTCTAATTTTTTTTATTTTTTTTTGTTTTTTTTTAACAGGCCTCTAATTTTTTTTATTATTTTTTCACACTTTTTTTTTAAAAAAAAAAAAAGAAAAACTAACTATCTAGAATGAAAGATGCATACTATACAGCTTCAAATCCTTCCCCCACGCTTACACTAAAAAAAACAGTCTAAACGTAAGGGAATAAATGGTACCTCATTAGTGCACACTCCATCCCGCTTGAGCTCGAATTATCTGCATAAATCCCTTAGTCATTTTGTTCATCGTGCTCAAACCTCCATGCTTCTCTGTCTCCATCGGACCACTAGCTATCATCACTTCTCCCTCACCTCCAAATGCATGCTTTCGGTGCTCAGGAAGATTCTTTACCTTTCTTGGTCCATGTTTTACCGCCGGTATTTTCAACCCATTTTTTACATCATCAATCCCACTACAAACCTTGGACACATCCTCTACCTTCGGCTCAACTACACCCATGAAACATAAACCACGAACATCCTTAGGGTCTTTATTGGAGTCAAAAATGTTGAACTCCATTAAATCCCCATCGAACTCCATAGTCAAAGATCCGTTGGAAACATCCAACTTAGTATGAGCCGTAGACATAAATGGTCTCCCCAACAGAATGGGAGCCTTAGGATCCGTATCCATATCTAGTACATAAAAATCTGCGAGAAAAATAAATTTACCAACCCGAACAAGCACCTCCTCAACCTTCCCCTTAGGGTAGGCATTGGATCTATCCGCCAACTGAATTATTACCCTCGTATCATGTAGAGGTCCCAACTTAAGATTTTCAAACAATGCATAAGGCATGACATTGATTGAAGCACCCAAGTCAAGCATGGCCATATGCTCAGAATCATCACGCAAAGACACAGGAATAACAAACATACCCGGATCACTGCACTTCTTGGGCATCTTCTTATGATAGACCGCAGACACATGCTCTTTCATATTCACCTTTTTCTGACTTCTCGCCTTCTGATCCCTCTTTAATTTACACAACTCCTTCAATAATTTAGCATATCTCGGGACAGTCTGCAATAGGTCTAAAAATGGGATGTTTACCTCAAGCCTCTTGAAAGTATCATATATAGCATTGTCAGGCTCCGATTTGCGATGCTCTCTCAAGGCCTCAGGAAATGGAACATCCGGCTCAAAAACTGTGGGCTCTGGTGTAGCTTTCTTTTCCTCCTCCGGGGTCTTCTCCTCAGGCACAACCTGCTCAACCTCAATTACTGTCTCCTCCGGTACAACTTCCTTCCCAGTCTCCTTACCACTGCGCAAAGTCATGGCACATGCACTCTGCAAAAGGGTTCGATTCGATCACGTGATGATGGCAACTTTCTGAATTCCGAGCCTCCAACCTACCCACGGCATTCGCACCGCCCCATCTGTCCTCTCAAGACCAGCGATACTCATATCGGTCCTTCTGACATACCTGCTTCTGGAAAAAGTGGTCATACTGAGCCGTGTACGGAACATATCTTCAGACTATCTTCGCTGTTGCGCATTGCGGGCTGTTGCGGGCTGCGGTGAGCTGCTGCGGTGGCGGCTGCACCATATGGTGGTCTATAAGCGTTGTCTTGATTAGTGGGATCTGGCGACTCGTGGTGGACCCATCAATAACTGTCTCATCATCCCCTTAAGGTCCTCAACATCTCGTCTCAAGCTTATTTTTCACACCACTCCAAGAATTCGCAAAGACTAACACATGCCGAAACTCGACCTCCTGTCATGTGTCCGAGTGCTCTTAGCCAACTCATCTATAATCTCATTAGCCTCCTCAGTCGTCTTGTTGAGTATACTTCCCCCACAACAAGAATTCACCAATCGCTTATCCATGACTGTCAACCCTCCATAGAAATTTACTATCAACTGATCATCATCAAATCCATGATACGGGCAACTTCTGCACAACTTATGGAACATGTTATAATAATCATATAGCGTCTCCTCTACCTTCTGCTCCATGTTGCTAATGTCCCGCTTCATCACATTGATCTGATCTGGAGGAAATAACTCATCAAGAAACACCTCCTTCATCTGTTGCCATGTTGTAATGCTGTTAGGCGGCAGATGGTAATACCATGCACTAGCATCATCTTTCAGAGTGAAAGAAAATGCTCTAAGGAGGAGATGCTCAATCGAAAGTGCTGCTGGCTTCATGCTCTGACAAATCTGCACAAACTGGGATACATGTTGATTAGGGTTCTCACCGGGCATCCCAGTAAAGAGCGGTAACTGGCTCAACAAACCCAGCTTCAACTCAAATGTAACCCCAGTAGGCAGAGTGGGGAACTGAACTACATGAGAGTGCTCGCTCCAATTCGGGGCAGTTTTCTGCCTCAATGTCTGATTTGCCATCTGTTTACTAATTCAAGACTTCCAAGCAGATTGTCAGTAGAACGGGTGTGGACCTTACAAGGTTCCACACTAAAAACAATTAGCAAAATGAAAAATAACTAAAAAGAGAATAAAATTAACTAAACTAAACCAACTAAAAAAATAAATACGAAGAAAATAAAAATAAAAAGAACAAGAATTAAAATAAGAACGTAAACAAATAAACACCGTTCCCTGGCAACGGCGCCAAAATTTGGTAGGCTTTGT
The DNA here is from genome assembly GCA_022495995.1 of Adenophora triphylla var. japonica. Lineage (NCBI taxonomy): Eukaryota > Viridiplantae > Streptophyta > Magnoliopsida > Asterales > Campanulaceae > Adenophora > Adenophora triphylla. The sequence continues at coordinate 47,852 of JAFEMH010005853.1, read as the reverse complement.
TGCACACCTACTAAATTAAACCGGGACTCGGCCACAAGAATGTAGCAAAGGTGAGTCCAGGGTCGAACCACTGAAGAACGGTTATTGATTACGAACTAGTCACACACAAATGGGGGGTTTGTTTGTTGATGAATTAATTTCTAAAAACAGAAATTAAACTAATTAAAAGCAAAAACAATAATTTAGAAACACTTTAGATTTGATTCCGTCCCCTCCTAATTAGCCAATTATCATTGATATCTCTTTTCACTGTCACCCTATTCACCTGATCACAAGATCTATTTCAATCTCTGTTTCTTCTTTCAGAATAGTTACTAGCAGTGACACACTCACTAGAAACCCTAATTAAAAAATTAATCTAACTGGCACAGTCTAGATCGAAGAATTAATTGATGAACGATTTTAGAAACTAAGATCAAGAATGCTTTCTATGATTGTTTCACACAGATAATCATCTAATTTTACCCACTTCACAATTTACCATGGCACATGCATAAATCGTAAAGATGCTATTCATGAATTTCCTACACTAGCACAGTCATAGAAAACTCTAGCTAAGATTCATAAAAAGAACTAGTGAATTGATCAGGTCCACAAACCCTAGTTATAAATCTAAAATAAACACAAGTAAAATTATGAACAGGGATAAACAGATTCAAAAGAAAAATGCCTCAAATTGATAAAAAGGGGTTCAAGAAATCAAACCCAAAGCAATGAGTTTAAGCTTCCATGAAAAAAAAACTCAAGCTCTCTACGAAAAAATAAAAACTCTAGATGATTCCTAAAAATATTGTTAAAAGGAGTCTTTATACTTCCTCCTTCCAAAAAAAAAAAACTAAAACATAAATTAATAATTAAAAAGAAAAGAAAAAGAAAAAGAAATAAAATGAAATGAAATAACAAACAAGCTCCAGCCGCCCTCAAACCCTTGAAATTCCACACGTAATTTAATTTCCTTATTTCCTTCTTCCACATTGGTCACTGAATTGTTTAGATCTGCAGTTTGGTCCCTGAAACTTCATCAATTTGCAAAACAATCTTCCGCTTCAATATCTTGACTTTGACTCCTCGAGAGTATTGCATCCGAATATGAAATAAAACACTCAAATTCCCTCGAATTACAATTATGCCCCAAAAATACATTTTAGTCGAAAATTACATAAAACTAAGCTAAATACATGAAAATAACAATTTAAGCTCAAAGAAACCTAGAAAATAATGGTACAAAATCCGTCCCATCAGAAGGATACATAAAGTCATAAAGGCATTAAATTGTACTTGCCCCTTGTCAGTTTAGAACTATTACCAATTTCAATAAAAGAGGTTATTAGACTTCTATTAAAATTTCAATTTATACTTCCTATTCGTAAATATAATCGCATTTTATTTTCTATAGTTGAAATTATTCGGATCAGGCGGGCTGCGCGCGAGCGGTTGTCTTTCGCGGATGTTTGGGACCTCGCTTTCGGGAAGGAGAGGAGTCGCCACACGGTTTTGTATTTTGAGCCCAAACGTTGAAAATGGCTTTGAAAAAAGTGTCGTTTTGTATTTTGAGCCCAAAATTTGGAAATGGCTTTGAAAAACATGTCGTTTTGTATTTTGAGCCCAAACTTTGGAAATGGCTTTTAGTACCAGAGATTGTTAGGTTCGGAGGTCACGTTACGTTTCGGGAAGAGTATTTTGAGATCACCCGAAATGCCTCGTATGACGAGTCTTTCTACCTTTCTCGAAATTGTGTGTGTCTGTGTATGTGTTTGCATTTTTAAAATGGGGGCTTGAATAATAAGCTTAATCTTGATTTTAATGTCGAATGCTTATTTTATGATTCTGGGAAAAAGCGAGCGTTTGAATGACAAACGTCGATTTTGAAGTTTTTTAGGAAAAGAGGTATGAGTGACGAGTTTGAATCTTTAGCTTAAGTGTCAAATATTTACTTTTAAGAAAAGAGCGTTTGAATGTCAAACGTCGGGTTTTGAGTTAAAAATGATCATTTGGATGCCAAACGTCACTTTTGCGCATTTTGAAAGGGAGCTCGAATGACGAACTCCGGTTTTGAACCGGGCATTACATTGTTAGCGATTTTATGAAAAAGGCATTAAATGAGATGCGATCAACGAATCGTTTTGCGACTCGGACTTTGATAAGTAAATACTATCACGAGCCAAACGGCTCGGACTTGTAAATGACAGTATTTAAAATGCGGTATCAACGAAATCAAACGATCCGGACATTAAAGGTACGATCAATGAGCCAAACGTCTCGAACTTGTAAAGTTGCGTAATTTAAATGACAATATCAACGGATCAAACGATTCGGACTTTGTAAATGACTATCACGAACCAAACGGTTCGGACTGTAAAGTTGCGAATTGACGGATCAAACGATCCGGACTGTAAATGACATAAATGTAAAGAACGGGGCCGAAACGCCACTTTAACCCGAGATTACTTCTCTTACGGGAGAGAAGATGGTCTTGAACTAAAATGTATCGGACCCCGTAGACAGTGTGACGTCTACATTTCAATGATTTTCGATCGAAGCGGTTGTAGCGTTTGACGCGTAAACCGAGATGGAATGAGTGTTTAGGGAGAGAGAATGTTACCTATGGCTAGGGGTTGACTCTTTTGGCTCCGGGATACTATTTAGTGTTTGGAAGGGTGTTTTGAGTTTGAGAGGTCAGCTGGCTGGACCTTTAGCGGAAGGATTCCTACGTATCCCGAGCTGGAATCAAGCCGATCGTAGTTCGTAGGTGCAAGGGCCGCGCGTGGGGACCTTGACCTAAGCGAGACTGTTGTGGGGCGTCTGAACCTAATTGGAGACTATTGTGAGGCGTCTAAACCTAAGTGAGACTGTTGTGAGACGTCTGGACCTAAATGGAGACTATTGTGAGGCGTCTGAACCTAAGTGAGACTGTTGTGAGGTGTCTGAACCTAAGTGGAGACTATTGTGAGGCGTCTGAACCTAAGTGAGACTATTGTGAGGCGTCTGAACCTAAGTGAGACTGTTGTGAGGTGTCTGAACCTAAATGGAGACTATTTTGAGGCGTCTGAACCTAAGTGAGACTATTGTGAGGCGTCTGAACCTAAGTGGAGACTATTGTGAGGCATCTAAACCTAAGTGAGACTATTGTGAGGCGTCTGAACGTAAGTGAGACTATTCCGGGTTTGATGGAAAGGTTTTCTTGAAAGGTGGTTGTGCGGGCTTACGTTGATTGGCCGCTCGTGTCTTGTCTGTTGGGGATATGGTGTTCGGGCTTACGATGATGGCAGAAGAGGGATTGTTGTGCGAGCTTACCTTGATGGCCGCTGAAATGGGATGGTCGGGCATACGATTGACGGCCGGAGAGGTGAGCGTTCACTTACTGGAGTGAAAAGATATTCGGGCTTACTAGGATGGCCAAAGAGGGATTGTTGTGCGGGCTTACCTTGATGACCGCTGAAATGGGATGGTCAGGCTTACGATTGACGGTCGGAGAGGGATTGTTCACTTGCTAGAGTGAAAGGATATTCGGGCTTACGATGGCGGTCGAAGAGGGATTTAACGTCTGGAGACGGAACGTTAGTGAGAACTAACGGGAAATTTAACGTCTGGAGACGGAAAGTTAGTTAGAACTAACGGGAAATTTAATGTCTGGAGACGGAACGTTAATGAGGACTAACGGGAAATTTAACGTCTGGAGACGGAACTGTGATTTAACGTCTGAAGACGGTTTGAGATTTAACGTCTGGAGACGGAACGTTAATGAGGACTAATGAGAAATTTAACGTCTGGAGACGGAACTGTGATTTAACGTCCGAAGACGATTTGAGATTTAACGTCTGGAGACGGAACGTTAGTGAGAACTAACGGAAAATTTAACGTCTGTAGACGAAATTGTGATTTAACGTCCGAATACGGCTTGAGATTTAACGTCTGGAGACGAAACGCTAGTGAGGACTAACGGGAAATTTAAAGTCTGGAGACGGAACATTAGTGAGGACTAACGGGAAATTTAACGTCTGGAGACGGAACTGTGATTTAACGTCCGAAGACGGTTTGATATTTAACGTCTGGAGACGGGACGTTAGTGAAGACTAACGGGAAATTTAAAATTTGGAGACGGAGTGTTAGAAATGTCTAACTGGGATTTAACCTCGGGGGAGGGGGTGTTAGAAAGGTCTAGCTGGGGGAATTTTACACTTTTGAGGGCCAAAAGGGGAAAAATTGAAATTATGGGAAGCTGAGGGACCAAAGTGGCAAAGAAACTTTTAGGCTGTAAAAGAGTCCGGCCGGACTGGGATTCAATTTGGCCAGATTTAAATCAGCACCAAGGCTGACGCAAAACCAAACCAAAATTCCATTTTCAGGCGAGAGAGAAGAGAGAAAAGAGAGAAAAATCTTCCCCCTTTTGCGAGTTTTGTTCGAATCTTCGCGGGATAATCATCATGGGCGCCAGATTAGGGGCACGGGCTCGTTATAGGAGGACAGATGATGAGAGAGGGAGGTTGAGGAGGACGGTGCGGACCACCGCTTTTCCCATGGATCCAATCGAGTTTTATCCGACTCGGGACACTCATAAATCCAAGGAAGGGATCGCGAGACAGGTAAACATCCTCTAAATTCCGTTAATTTTCAGAATGTGCATTCTTGAATTTTAGGAATTTGATTAGGATTGAGTTAGGGCTTTTGGTGCCCGAATTGGGGCTTTTGACTTTGCGATGTGCCTTTGTCGAAATTGACTAGAGCTTAGTTCAATTGACATTATGGGTAGACAACATAAAAATTTTGGTTGCAAAATTTCGTGTCTAGGGGTGTTTTCCGAAATTAAAGTAAGTTTAATTTGGGATGGAGTAATTGTTTGAAATGTTTGAAAGTTCCGACTTCGACGGATTTTCCGAGATGTTTTGAAAGTTTCGATTTCGATGGAGTTTTCGAAATGTTTTGAAAATTCCGAGTTCGACGGATTTTCGAAATGTTTTGAAAGTTCCGAATTCGACGGATTTTTCGAAGTGTTTTGAAAATTCCGAGTTCGACGGATTTTCGAAATGTTTTGAAAGTTCCGAATTCGACGGATTTTTTTGAAATGTTTTGAAAGTTCCGAATTCGACGGATTTTTGAAATGTTTTTTGGAAAATTCTGGGTTCGACGGATATTTTCGAAAGGTTTTGAAAGTTTGAAGTTCGACGGATTTTTCGAAATGTTTGGAAAATTCCGGGTTCGACGGATATTTTCGAAAGGTTTTGAAAGTTCCGAGTTCGACGGATTTTTCGAAATGTTTTGAAAGTTCCTAATTCGACGGATTTTTCGAAAGGTTTTGAAAGTTCCGAATTCGACGGAATTTTCGAAAGGTTTTGAAAGTTCCGAATTTGACGGATTTTTCGAAATTTTTTGAAAGTTCCGAATTCGGCGGATATTTCGAAAGTTTTTGAAAGTTCCGAGTTCGACGGATTTTTCGAAATGTTTTGGAAAATTCCGGGTTCGACGGATATTTTCGAAAGGTTTTGAAAGTTTCAAATTCGACGGATTTTTTGAAATGTTTGGAAAGCTTGAACCGTGAATATTCTGACTTGGACATGAATATTTTAGGAAAAAGTAGCTACGTCTGTGTTTCATCATTTCGATATGCGCCTGTGCATTCTGTAGATGTTGTTCTGTAGTAACGTACTTTTGTCGTGTTCACCTGCAGGGGCGAGGGCCGGTTGATGTTCGTAACTTGAAGAGCAGGGGAGCCTTTGAGGCAGTTCGAGCGCTGTGGGAGATGCTCCCAGACGAGGCTCGGGACGGAGAGAGGAGTCCACGACAGTTCGTGGTTGACTCCAGTTTGGCAGGATTTATCAGCGCAGTGGCCGCGGTGGCTTCGACGCAGAGGGCGAGGGTTTTGCATGTGGCTCTGAGCGAGTATTGGTGGGATACGACCCCCCACACGTTCTATTTCAGGTGGGGGGAGGAGACCGTGACTCCCACTGATTTTGCGGCGATTACGGGGTTGCCATTCTGGGGCAATACACTTGTGTGGGTGGATGGCTACACCCCGTAGCAGTTGTTGGGGCTGCTGGGTTTTGACATTACTGATGCCAGGGGCTTGGGTATTCGGTACGGGCCGATGGAGGCTCATCTGAGGAGGGGGATTGAGGAGTATTTGGCGGGGTCCCTGAGGATGACAGCAGAGCGCCTGGCTCGAGGGTTTTTATGGTTCGCTTTGTCAGCTACCCTGTTTCCCACTGCTGACACGTCATGTCACTTTCCTCTGCTCGGCTCACTGACTGACCTGGAGGCCGTGAGAGGGTTTGCATGGGGAGAGGCTGGTCTAGCCGAGCTCTACCATGCTTTGGATAGGTTCTCGCGGGGAGAGGAGAACACATTAGGCTGTTTTGTGTTTGCCTTGGATGTAAGTTCCTTTCTTTTTCTCTTCCTTGTCTCATTTGTACTCGTATGTATCTGCTTTGTAGCTGACATAACTTTCCATGTGTTTGACAGGTGTGGTTCTTGGAGGTGTTCCACCCGCAGAGGTGGGAGACCAAGGAGGAGTATGCGCCCTTGTTCCCTGCCATGTTGGTTTGGCAGAAGGAGGCGAGGAAGCCGGCAAAGTCGAGGGAGAGCACTCGGCTGACTTATGAGGAGGTGTCTTTGGCCATGAGCCGAGACTTTTCTCCGCGGATCCAGCTGACTTGGTGGAGCCGGATTGATGCTTTTGTGGTCCATGCTGCTAGGGACGTCACTCGTCGGCGGAAGCTGCTGGTGGGGCTTCATTGCGACGCGATGTACTTGGGTGAGAGGGTGACTTATCAGCATGGTCCGGGGTCCATTCCTTTGGTTTCGATGGACCCGCCTCCACACATGCAGCATCCTATGTTGATACCGATGGAGGATTTGCAGCTGTACAGGCAGGGCGTGTCTTATTCTGAGTTCATCATAGAGGACGCTGACTATGATGTTTTCCTGAGGACGAGGCTGAGGAGCCTGCAGGTGTTGCATAGGGAGGGTGAGGGCCCTGCATATCCCCGGGACTACCCGCTCCCTCGTGCTCGACTGGTGTATGAGGGGCCTGATGGTTCTCGCAGGCGGCTGACGGTTCCCATTCCAAAGGAGGTGAGGCCTTGATACATAGTGGATCCCGATGCTTCGGTGAGTGCTTTATTTCGATTTTCTGTACTTGATAGTAGCATTCTGCAAATGTTGCATCTGTGCTGTCTGTTTGTCTTTTGACGGCTTTCCTGATTTGCAGGTGTCTGGCCGTACGTACAACCAGGCCGTGAGACGTATGGATGGGTTAGCCAACTACGCCAGGAGACTCGTGGAGTTCCTGAGGTGTAGTTCCCGGAGGAGCGCGGCTGTGCATGAGCCGATGCCGTCTAGGCCGTCTGCAGCTAGAGACTCGTCTGCCTCCCGCGGCGAGTGGGGCGGATTTTACGCGGGGTTCGGCCGGTTCTGCGAGTGAGACGACGGGGTTTGGAGCTCGTCACTCTTCGTATTCGGGACACGAGCGAGGAGAGTCCTCTGGGACACACGCGCGGAGGCGGCCTTTCTCGTATTCCCGCCTTGAGGAATTTGAAGATTACCTGTCCTCTGTGGATCCGACTGTGGCGGGGCAGTATTACGAGTGCTCGGATGACGAGAAGGACTCTGAGTAGTCCCCATTTTTTTTTTATTTTTTTAGACAAATGTGTATTGTCCAAACACTTTGATTTGTACTTGAAAGGGCCTTTGAGGCGAACCCTTGTATTTTGAATATTTATTTAGTGATTACCTTCCTTTATTTTTGGAAAATAAGCAAGTAGGTTGATCAAAAATAAATAATAATGAGACATGCATAAAAATTCGATCTGGTCAAAATTTATATCTATATGCCTATTATTTAATTAATTGCCTTTGTTGCACGAGCCAGGGCGGATGTGGTGTCGGCGGTGAATGATTTAAACTATGGATGCACGTAGTTTAAACAAGGCTTGAACGAGGATGTGGTTTGGAAATGTTCTGAGTTTGAGGCGGTAGTTGCGAGTTGACCAAGTCAACTTAAAAAAAGAGTCTGGCCGGACTGGGTTTCAATTCCAGTTTGTTTTAAATTGCAGTCCAGTTTTTGCAATTTTGAAAACATTACATTTGCTTTTGATCAAAAGCTGATTTTCCCTTTGAATTCTTGAAGATTTCCTTTGTTCTTTTCATGGCTCCATTTCCCAGGTTATCGTCTCAGATGCAAGAGCGATATTTAGATAATTTTCAGTCGTGGATACGGCACCACACGAGGCAAAGCAAGGGTTTTTTCGAAGGTTGTTATGGGATGAAAGCGGTTTGGGCTTTGAAGGAGCTCATGCCGGATTGGGATCTCTTGAGAGCTGCGGCTCGCTTCTGGGACGTAAGGAGGCACGTGTACAGCTTTTCGTACAACGAGATTATGCCCACGTTTGAAGATTTCCGGGCCATACTAGGAGGACCTGAGGTGGAGCAACTTGTTCTTCCTTTGACGGGCGGCCTGGCCACCGTTGAGAAGTTAGTGTCTTTGCTTGGCGTTTCAGTCGAAGAAGCATACGGGATACTAATACCGAACACGGATTATGTTGACATTTCGGGGTTGCCCGATAAATTTGTCGGTGTTGAGGGGAGCATTTTTGCGTGGGACGCTTTTGCTCTATGCGCAATTGCCACTTTATTCATGTTCACGTCCCTGGGTGTGTGCCATCACAGTGTACTGGACCTAGTGAGGCAGTGCCGGAACGGAGGAGACATCGTGCCTTTGATTCTGGGCGAGATGTTCCTTGGCATAGGTCGGATGGCGACCAGCAGCCGATACATGTGGGGAGGGAGTCCCGCTATGCTTACTACGTGGTTGAGGAGCGATTGCGAGATGGTGCCCGAGGTGCCGGTGTCATGTGACCCTGGTCCTTTTCTCGACGTCCTTTGGTGATAGGGGGCGTCGAGGTGAGCTGGATCTCTGGATGGCCAGACTCCGCACGCATCATTTGCGATGGTGGGTTCCTCATTGGAAGCTACAAACTTTTTGGACCGCTCAGGAGGGTCTTCTTGTTGTCAGAGTACCGGGGGTGACCCAGACGTCTTTCTATATTCCATCATTGGTCTTTGCGGCAGTTCGAGTGGAGCGAGGTGCCGTTGACGGAGTTTGGGTAATCTTTGCTACCTTCGAGGTGGGATCTCTTAGATGGAAGATCCTTCGACGCTATTGCTTCTCACGCGGTTGTGGCAACATACGTCCTTTCTGCCCGGGGTTCTCTTTCACCGGAGAGGGGCATTGTTACTGTCTACGCGGTATTTGAGCCCAGTACGAGGAGTGTATGGGGGAGACACAGATGGCCATTTTGTGGAGACGGAGAGGAGTTTGTTGGGCCTTGATTACCACTGACGGCTCGACTTTGAGGAGGGCGAAGCGGCGGCTAACCCTCGGGATTGTCTTGGGGATGACATGACTGATTATGAGGCCAATGCTAGTCGGGCGGCTGATCAAAGCATGGATATGATGACTCGGAGAGAGGCATCTTGTGATAGAGCTAGGGAAAGGGTTGCGTTGGCAGCTGCAGGTTTGATTGAGGCGTCGGGAAGGGTCCCAGAGCCAGGTAGAAGGACTATAGGGAGATATTCCCTGTGAAGGTGAAGAATACCCGCCGTGGAAAAGGGAAGGGGAAGAAGGATGAAGGACCAAGTACAGGGGACTAGGTTGACCTTGCTGTCCGGAGTATCCACCCACTGTCATTGCAGACACATTAATTGATTAATGTTTATTGTAGTTTTGCTGCGTGTAGCAAGTCAAGAGTTGACCGTGCTTGAACTCATCAAAGATTGTTTTTACCGTTGTTAATATGTGGGTTAATTTAAAGAGTTTTTCGAAACACAAGCGATTGGTGCTTATTTGTTTTTTTTTTTGAGACCGAACCAATGATGGCTGCCTACGTTCCCCTTTTACAATTGGACTAAGGGGCTCAGGTCACCGTAGTTCGACACTTTAGGTGATATTTGAGAAAAACAAAGACAAAAGAAGTGCGACCCTGTTTTTTACCTGGATCATTATCGGGAATGTATCCAGTTGGGTATTACTCTTTTAGCACTTTAATTTTACTGAGGGGTGGTGTATGGGGAAGGAGAGTTGACTCGTGTTCTTCCTCAAATGAAGTATCTGCGGAGCTTGCTTCCGTTCACGGGGTTAACGAAAGGGTTCCCGTCCAAATCTGCTAACTTCATGGCTCCTCCGGAGAAGATTCTTTGTACCACGAACGGGCCTATCCAGGTAGGCTCCCACTTTCCGAGGGGATTGGTCTGCGTAGGAGGCTTTTCCTTTAGCACCAAGTCGCCTTCTCTGATGTCTCGGATCTTGACTTTCTTATCAAATGCTCGGGCCATTCTGCTTTGGTAGGCACGAGTATGCTCCATGGCTTTCAATCTGCGCTCGTCGAGTAGAGCTAGTTCGTCGTGACGGCTCTGGAGCCATTCGACTTCATTGATTCCGTTTTCCAAGAGGACTCGGAGGGATGGAATTTCCAATTCCACTGGTAACATTGCTTCCATTCCGTATGTAAGTGCGAAAGGAGTCTCCCCTGTGGCGGTTCTGACTGATGTTCTGTATCCCCAGAGCGCTAGATGTAGCTTCTCGGGCCAATCCCGACCTCTGACGGTCATTTTCTGATTATCATTGCGAGAGTCTTGTTTGCTGCCTCTACTGCACCATTAGTTTGTGGTCTGTAGGGAGAAGACTTGTGGCGTGTAACTCTGAACTCGGTCAACAGTTGGTCACAATCTCCTTCAAAGTGGGTCCCATTGTCGGATATGATCTCGTTGGGCACCCCGTATACGCACAAGATGTTCTCTTTGATGAACTCGGCCACCTTCTTAGAATTCAGTACCTTGTATGATCTGGCTTCTACCCATTTGGTGAAGTAGTCGACTGCGACTAGTATGAACTCGTGACCATTGCTCCCTGGCGGAGTGATTTTGCCGATGACGTCGATTCCCCATGTGGCGAAAGGCCATGGCGTAGTCATGCAATAGAGTTCGTGAGGAGGGATGTGATTGAGGTTGGAGAACCGTTGACATTTGTCGCAGCTTCTGACGAACTGGATGCAGTCTGTTTCCATTGATACCCAATAGTAACCCATACGGAGGATGATCTGTGTCAATGCTCTGGCGTTCATGTGCGGACCGCAGGTTCCGTTGTGAACTTCGTTCATCAGCTCGCTGGCTTTTTCTTTATTTACACACCGGAGGAGTGGTCCTTGGTGGCGCTTCTTGTACAACATACCCCCAGAAGGATGAAATGGGATGCCAGGCATTTTAGTGCCTTCATGTTTTTGGCTTTGATCCCCTCTTTGTATTTTTCATCTTCATTTGTGAAGGAAGCTTCTCCGTTTTGGAGGTACTGGTAGATTTGATTATACCAGGGTTCGTCGATCGGTTCATGTTCAACCTCGATCTCACAGCAATAAGCGGGTGTTTCCCGTTTGCCTATTCTGAGGGGTTTTACTGATTTTCCTTCGGGAATTTCGACAAGAGATGCTAGGGTAGCCAGGGTATCTGCGAAGCGGTTCCTGTCTCTTGGCAAGTAATGGAAAGAGATGTCCTTGAACTGAGCAATGAGCTCCTCCATGTACGTGTGGTACTTCTGGAGACCAGAATCTATCGTCTTCCATTTGTTGGACACTTGGTTGATGATCAATGCTGAGTCTCCGTATACTTCCAGTTCTGAGATGTTGCGCTCAAGAGCAGCTTCTAGGCCGGCTGCGCAAGCTTCATACTCTGTTGCATTGTTGGTTGTTTCAAAATTCAGTTTGATGGCTATGGGAGTGTGCTCGTCTTTAGGATTGACCAAAAGCATTCCAATACCATTTCCCTTCTTGTTGGCTGCCCCATCGAAGAAGAGTTGCCAGCGGTTTGTGCTGTCGAGTGAGAAGATCCCGTCATCTGGAAACTGCGGATCAGGACCCTTGAGTTCCTTTGCTTGGGAAGTACGCAGTGATCTGCCATTACTCTGCCCTTTGTTGATTTTCTGACCGTGTACTTGATGTCGAATTCAGCCATGAAGAATGACCACTTGGCTAGTCTCATTGACAGAGATGGCTTGTCGAATAGATATCTGACGGGGTCCATCTTGGAGACCAGGAGCACTGAATGTGACTGAATGTAGTGCTTCAGTTTCTCGACTACCTATACCAAGGCGGTACAAGTTTTCTCTAATGTTGAGTAGCTGAGTTCACTTCCCTGAAGCTTTCGGCTTACGAAGTAGATTGCATGCTCAACTTTGTAATCTTTCTGTTCTTGTGCCAACATAGCTCCAATTGACGTGTCAATCACTGTTAGGTACAGGAGGAGTGGCTTATCTTCATGTGGCGGGCACAGGATTGGGGGATTCACCAAGTATGTTTTGATTTTCTCGAAAGCTGTCTGGCACTCGGAGTCCCATTTGATGTCGGCATTCTTCTTCATTAACTTGAACATTGGCTCACAGAGAGATGTTAACTGGTTGATGAAGCGGCGATGTCTTGAAGTCTTCCCATAAAACTTTTCACTTCTGTCGGTGTCTGAGGCGGCTTCATGTCGATGATGGCCTTGATTTTCTTGGGATCGGCTTCGATACCTCTTTCTGTAACCATGTACCCCAGTACTTTGCCTCGCTTGACGCCGAAGGTGCACTTTGCAGGGTTCAATCTCATGGAGTGCTTTCTGAGTCTATTGAAGAACTTGCTCAAATCTATCATGTGCTGCATGTCTGATCCTCTGGAGTGGATGATCATGTCATCGACATATACTTCGATTTCCTTGTGAATCATGTCATGGAAGAGAATTTGCGGCCGTTAGTGATAAAACAGCCCCAAATGTTTCTTTAAATCGAACGGCATGACCGTGTATATGTCCCCCAGGAGTGGTGAAAGCAGTCTTGGCTTGATCTTCCTCAGACATTTTGATCTGATTGTATCCGGCAAACCCATCCACGAAGGAATTTACCCCGAAATTTGTCGTGGTGTCAACTACCATGTCGATGTTGGTGTAAGTACCCCAATCTGGATCACTCCCTTTCAAACACACGGGAAACACCGCAGACTCATCCACGCAGTCTCAGAGACCTCTCTCACTCAAAACCCTCTCAAAACCCCAACCAAACCAAGGGAGGAGCCTTTCTGGGATAAAAAGGGACAAAAGGGCCTTTCGGGAATTTTCAGAAGCGGAAAAGCAATATAGGTCCGTACGGACCTCTTTGTTTCCATAATTACTAAATCCCCTTAAAGTCCACAATATTCCCTCAAATCCGGGAGAAATGATGGTTTCCATGCGTACTTGGTCCGTACGGACCTCTTTGCATGTCAAGATGGTCCGTACGGACCTCTTTGCAAGGGGACATCATCATTTCCGAATATTCACCATCATTGCATATTCCCTCAAATCGAGGAAAACCAAAATCTGGATAACCAAGGAGTGTCCGTACGGACCTCTTGCACCAAATGAGACTATAAATGAGGGCTCCCCCTCCTCATTTTTCACACCTCCCACTTCTCTCTTCCTCCCTAAGCCTTCCGGCTCCCCTTCTAAGACCTTTCGAGGCATTCCCGGCCCCTTTCGGATCCTTCCGAGGCCTTCCGAGCCCCTCGAGGTGCTCCGAAGCCTCTCCGAGCGCTCCCGAGACGCTCCCGCTACGCCCCCCGAGGCACTCTCGAGGTACTCTGAGGCCCCTCGTGGTACTCCGAGGCCTCGCACAGGTCTTTCCCCGGTGTCCGGCTCTTTCCGAGTCAAACCGACGATCCCAAACCACGCCGAAACTCTGCCCGAGTGACTCCTGCCACCCCCACAACGCACGCCGAACCTGCGCCCGAGTGATCCCAACGATCCCCAGCGCACGCCGAACCTGCGCGAACGCAGCCTACAACCTCAACTCACGCCGAAACTCCGTCCGCGGACAACCGGCATCCCCGAAGCAATCCCTGTCCAGGAGCGCTACTTCAGACCTCAAACACTATTCCCCTGCGGAAGACAGACACGAACCAACATTGGTAAGGCTTCCTTCCTATTCTATTTCAATACATTTCAATACAATGTAGACATCCGATACCTGACATGCATTTTTAAAAGCACACACACACACACACAACTTTTAAAAGGATATTAGGGGTATCCGAAAGACTCGTTTACGAGGCTACTCGGGTGAGCTCTAATATTCTAATATTCTCTTCCCGAGGAGTCATCTCGGCCTCCGAACTCAAAATCTCATCACACAAAAACGGTTTAAAATTTATCTTTAAACCGATGCCCTTTTCAATGTTTTGGGCTTAATAAAAACGGCGTGGCGACTCTACAAAGCAAAACACGGCGAGACACCTCCAACCTCGCAAAACGCTAAGACGGAATAAGCCGGATGCCGGGCGCGATTGTGCCTCTCGGATCCGGGCGAACATTCCCGAACGGCGAACGAACGCGAGATGCACGGGGCACCATCCGCGCGCGAGCCGGATCCGGGTAATTTCGGTTGGCGACTCGCATTTGGGGACATTTTGTTTTAAAAACTTTTAAACAAAAGCAAAAGATTTTTAAAAACAATGATGAGGGTCAAACTTTCATTTTACCCCTTCCTTTAAGCGTTGTGTGTGTGTGCACGTGCTTCGTTTTTATTTTACAAAAAAAAAATAAAAAATACAAAAAATGCATCAATATTCATCTTTGCATACATTTAAAATTCTTCAAAAATTTCTATTTTACTCGGAAAAAGAATTTTAGAGACCGCACACTACGCGCCTTCTTGCCTCGGTTACACCGCACTCTACTCACTCTTTGCCTCGGTTACACCGCACACTACGCGCCTTCTTTGCCTCGGATACACTGCACACTACAACCCTTAACCGGAGTGGTCTCGGTTGCAGTCCGTTTGGTCTTCCTAGGCCTCTTGGGCGCGCACGGGATCATTCCAAACATCCCATCCTGGCAGCGTCAACCACGCACGTTTGAGTCTTGAGTCACACTCTGTCCGTACTCGGTTGGTTTTACCCGGTCAGTGTCATACGGCTTTGAATACATATACCATGCCGGCCATTTTTACGAGTCAAGGCTCGGAACTCAAGATCCCTTGCGCAAGCAAAGCGATGAAAGGTCATGCTAAAATCTTGACTGATCTTGATTTCGAAGCTACACCCGAGCGATGTTCCGTCAGGATATACATCCATGCTCACATGACACCATGTCATCACGCCTTTGTCGTCGGCCATGACAATATGACCCGGCCAACGCCTAACGTCACGAGATCCCTTGCGCGAAGCAAAAAGAGAAGGTCATGCGAACTCTTGACGATCTTGACTCGGTGGCGGCTCGGTTCACTATTCACATGGCTAACGCATCAAAACGAACATGACGAGCTCGGTCCTTAGGTTCGATTTTTCTTTTAGGCCGGTGGAAACCGCTTGCACTATAGGACCCTCGCACAGGCTGTCCACCACAGGATGTCGAAATACGGAGTGCAAAACGAGGGCTTATAGCGCGCGAGATGGTCTCCAGCGACCCGGGATCTAGCATAGTTGCGAAAAGAAAGAGCAATCTTTTCCAACCTACCTAGGATTACGAGAAAATACTGTTTTAAGTAAATTAAAACAACAAAAAAAAAAATGAGAAAATAAAAAGAAACGGAAACCGCATGCCACGTGAGCTTTCCCCTTTTTATCTAGTTAGGCCATTCCGTGTCTAAACCTTGCCCGTCACCCCCTCGGCGAACCGAGAGTGGTTGAGAATCCTGGAAGCCGCCTTTTGATGTCGAGGTCACAAGGTCCGATAGCCCTTCCGGTTCAACGGTCCGCACCGTCCAATACTCCCCCATGGACGGGATCAACGGATAACAGTGAGGGAAACGGAACCCCGCCACTAAGGAATCTCCAGGACAATGGAGGAGGTGCTTTGCGAGCCTTCGAAGCCATCAAGAAAGCGCCAAGAAGTTAACAGCAAGCTGGATCGTCGACACCTTGCGTCTTCGAGGTTGCGGTTCCCAAACCCGATGGAACCTTTGTTCTCATAGAGACGAAGATATCTGGCTCCCAGGTTTCTCAAAGCTATCGGCGGAGTCCCGCCTCCGCCAAGCTACGAGATCCCGGCTACGCAAGCGGCTCTCGCTCAAAGCTCCTCAGGCGTGATCAAGCGGCTCAAGCATGCCCGCCTCGAATCGGTCGGTTTCCTGGGCTCGCACATCAAGCTCGGTACCAACGGCACACATACGTGCTGCTCCGCGTGATCCCAATGCATCTCGGTATCCCCGGATTCAATCCTTTGCCTCTATACGAGCCTCGCAATCACAATCAAAAGTCCCCATTCTTACCGGGGACGGGCATCGGCGGATATCCAGGCATCTCAAGTTTGCCACACTGTACGCCGATTAACCGGGGCTAACGAATCATTTCCCCGGTTCCCAAAGCACAACCCTTAGCGGACTGGGCAATCACGCCCTCAACTTAACACCCGGGGTATGGAGTTGGTATACACTCAACTACCTCCCAAGACTCCCGAATGGCGATCCCATCGGCCAATCCACCTCCGTCTTCGGTTTCCGTCCACAAAATGGTAACCCACCTCAAACAGTGATCCCCACATGGCTTGGCTGATCGAACAAATGAAAGACATGCAAGGCAAGCTAGCTAGTTCTCGGAAGGACTCCCTCACCGCCTACCGATCCGAACAAAGTGGTCCCTCTCCCTCCAAAGTTCGGGATGCGCTTGGGAAATGGAAAAGTTTGTGAACAGAATGCCCAAAAACCCACATCGACACCTACGTCACGGGTATGAGAGCCAAAGGGGCAACCCCTCAACAGATGGCGAGATCATTTTCAGCATTCCCTCAAATCCACGACACTAAGGTGGTTCCTCAATGTGAAGGCGAGAAAACCGCTCACGTGGGATCGGATTAGTGAAATCTTCTGGAGAAGTACCGCGCCAATCTTGAATGGGAAACAAACCGCCATGACACCCCGCAAGCCACCGAACAAAAGGATGACGAACCGGTGAGGCGAATTCTACAAAAGATGGGCTGGAAGCTAAGCGAGATAATGGATCCACTTTCCAAAGAAGAGCGAGATGGACATCTTCCATTTCTGCCTCAAACCATCTTTGAGGACTTTGATCGGCCACCATTTCTATCCGGATCTCCGTGCCATGGTCAACGCCGGGACAAAGTTTGAAAAGACTACGAGTCTTCAAAAGGCAACGGCAACCCTGCCTCGTCTTACCGCTATCGAACAAACACAGCAACTTCAACTCTTGCTGACGAAGGAAAGGAAGCGTAGGAGCAGTGCACTACATTCGAAGCGGAGCTCAAGTAAACCGCGATCAAGCGGCCCCAAAGAATAACAACCCCCTCGCTTCCCACGGTTCCGGCATTTTGATAACACGGAAATGCCCTTGGGTCAAGTATTTGAAGCTTTGGTGAAGCGAAATCTTCTCAAACCACTCGAGAATTTCCAACCGAAGACCTCAGGCCCAACATGGATATGAGCAAGCCTTTGCGCCTTCCATAACTACCCGGCCACACCACCGACAATTGCTTCGTACTCAGCGGGTGGTTCGGGGGCTCATTGAGGAGGGAAAATTGGAACGCCCCGTGGTCCCAATACCATTGGAAATCCATTCCCCGTAATCGACGGTGGAGTAAACTCAATAGCCTATTGACTGAAACTCCTGCCGAGAGCGAGAGCGCGTACTCACAATTTCAGAGACCGTCGACATGCTTTGCATCTCGCTATGGCTGGGAGCGTGAAACAAGAGTCAAAAAGGTCTCGTGACTGGGAATTCCGACAAGAACGCCCAAGGGGCCACTTGTCTCCCTACGATCTTTGCCCTACTCAGAGGCATACGAATGGATGGATCGAACGTTCCCCGTAAGGCGAGAAGGCCCGAGTCCAATCCCAGCACGGGAAGCGGTTTAGCCTTCACTGCACGATGACTTGCCAATATGTGAGAATCGGCACAACGAAGCCCTCCTCATCCTCATAAAGATAGAGATGTTCTTCCTCCCGAACGTCTTGATTGATAATGGCTCATGATCGACATCATCGCTTTAAGCACCTTTGAAACGACTCCACATCGACCGTTCTACGATAAGGCCTTCACCTCGGGTAATCCGAGCCTACGATTCCTTTGCACGACCAATCGTAGGAGTCATCAATCTGAGGATCAATTCGACGTACAACTAGAGTCGGTAGAGTTCCAAGTCGTGAAATCAAACCAACCTTCTCGCTTTGTTGGGATGACCTTGGATACATCGGATGAAAGCGGTATCATCTACTCTTCACCAATGCGTGAAATTCATCAATGCCAACGGAGCGATCGAAGTGATCCGCGAAGCAGTGCAATGGCAAGTGCTTGGCCGGCCAAGCTATGACCCGTAAGAAGGTCCCGACATGACCGAATACTCTTCTCCGAGATGATTCTCCTACCACTGTCCCGCTACGAAGTGGATCCTTACATCCACGCTCTAAGCCGCGACGAGTGGAAATTGAAGAACTCATGGGTCGGGATGACAACTCGATATATGCGGCTTGTGAAGAATGCTTGAGAGAGGATCAAGAGATGGATGCCCTAATGGAGATTGATCGAGGAGTAGACCCTTACTTCGCCGAAAACCCTCTTGCAAGCGGCTCATCACCGATCCCGTACAAGACAACCCTCTGGCCATACACTCTCGGATCTTATGGGACGGCCATCACGCCTTAGTTCAATTCAACATTCCGGTGTCCGACCTGATTTAACGAACAAGTGGCGCAACCTCCTCTGAGGCTTAATCGGGGAAGGAGATATATCATGCCCGCTCGAATCGGACATTGTAAATGTCGTCCAAGCAAAGATCCCGAGATAAAGAGGCAGATTCTATGAAAGTGATCAACATCGGCAGAATCAACTCAGAATCGCGAATGCTTCGCCCTCCTAGAAGTAGACCTCGCCGACTTCTATCATCAAAAACCCCCAAGGACTCGGTGGCAACACTAATGGAGGGACATCATCGGGGGAGCAGCCCAAAAACCTCCGCGATCCGGTTTGAAATCGAACCGCATGCAAGCTACTTTCCGGGACTCATGCCAAGGGAAGATTGGCCACACGAACCAAGACCACTCCCTCTAGAGCTACAACCATCCGAGAGTAATGAAGCCTGGTTCAATCCTCGTCGCCTATAGTCTAGCTTCGAGTCTTGTTGTACTGTCTATTCACATCTTTTGAGTCTTTTGACGGCTTTACGCCCGACGATTGTGAATCTTTGATCAACAATGTACGGTCTTCACGCTTTCAATAAAAGGTCCGACCTTCCTAAAAAATCATTTCATTGCATCTTTAACAAATGATGACATTAACTAATCAAAACAAGTTAAATTCATCTATACAAAAGGCAAACACATTAATTAAATAAATGCATCAAGCAAACATTTAAGCATGTTGTCAAACGAGAGAAAACCGGGCCCAAGCCGCCGAGAAGGTTTTAATCACAACGATTTGCAAGATTGTCAAGAGCCAAAGAGACGCAAGTTCAACGCCATTTCCAAAGATAAACCAAGATTTTCCAATACCTCAAGAGCGGGAAACCACCTTCATGAACAAGGAAGAACCCACACACGTAAGGGGTCAAAACCAAGAGCATCATGGCCCTAAACGCCCTCGCCTCTCACTTCGTCATCCTCGGGGACATGCTATACAAGAAACGCTACCACGGGCCACTCCTACTGTTGCATCGGCCCCCAAGAAGAAGCAAACAAGTTCATGCGAACGAAGTCCACAATGGGGCTTGCGGGTCCCCACATGGAACGCGCCTGCAGCCCCGATTCAAATCATTCTCGTGGATGGGCTACTACCGGATCTCCATGGAGGCAGATTGCATCCACTTTGTCCGAAGCCGCGACAAGTGCCACAATCCCGCTAAGCCCAACCTCAATCATCCGCCGCCCCGCGATCTCTACCGCACATGACTACACCTGCCCTCGGCCACTTGGGAATTGACATCATCGGGAAAATCGCTCCGCCAGCAAGAATCTGGCCACGAGTTCATCTTAGTAGCCATCGACTACTTCACCAAATGGGTCGAAGCCAAGTCCTACAAGGTACTCACCTCCAAGAAGGTCGCGCATTTCTCAAAGAAAACATCATCTACTGCCGATACGGCATCCCAAATGAGGTCATATCGACAACGGCTCACACTTCGAAGGGGAATTCGACAGGCTGGGTGAATTCAAGATCCCACGCCACAAATCTTCTCCCTACCGGCCACAAACAAACGGCGCCGTGGAAGCAGCAAAACAAAACCCTCGAATCGGATCATCCGAAAATGACCACCCGATGACCTAGATTGGGCCCGAGAAGCCGCACCTTGCACTTTGGGGCTACCGCACATCGCCGAATACCACGGGAGAAACCCCATTTCGCCCCGACATACTGGGATGGAAGCGGTCCTTCCCATCGAGCTAGAAATTCCCTCACTCCGAGTCTTGCTGGAAAATGACATCAACGAAGTTGAATGGCTTCGAAGCCGACACGACGAATTGGCTCGCTAGACGAGCGACGACTAAAGGCCATGGAACACGTCCGAGCCTATCAAAGCAGGATGGCTAGAGCTTTCAACAAGAAAGTCAAATCCCGAGACATCAGGGAAGGTGACCTTGTACTCAAAGAAAAGCCTCCCACTCGAACCAACCCACTGGGAAAATGGGAACCCACATGGATCGGCCCTTTCGTGGTACAAAAGATCTTCTCCGGAGGCGCCATGAAGCCGATGACCTAGACGGCAATCCCTTCATGAATCCAAATAACGGAAGCAAACTTCGCAGATACTTCGCCTAAAGAAGAACAAGCAGGCATCTCGCACTCCATGTAGTGTCGAACTACGCACACTGAGCCCTCTAGTCCGGGGGAACGTAGGCAACCTTAATTGGTCCGGTCTAAAAATACACAAAAAAGTCAAAAGTTTGAATGTCAATCAAGACCTCCATCAAGCTACGCACTTTTCAAGAACACGCCCCAACAGTCACCTCGCCCAAGTCAAACGACGGCGGCAACATCAAAGGACGTCCGAGGGTCACTCAAAGATCAAACGACCGACTCATGTCCGCTTCCAAGCCGTGGGTTTGTCTTCGCCCTCACGCGCTTCAAAAAAAAAAAAAAAGAAAGAGCTCGAGCAAGGGCTCACAAAAAAAAAATAAAAAGAGAGCTCGAGCAAGGGCTCACAAAAAAGAGAGCTCGAGCAAGGGCTCACAAAAAAAAACAAAAGAAGCTCAAGCCTGAAATTGAGGTCAAGAGCCCGACGCCAACAAGAGGCAAGGAAGCTGCGGAAAAGACAGTCAAAACGACTAGTCAAGGGAGCATTCAACCTCTCAGCCAAGCACAAAGCCTCATCAAAAGGGATTGCCGTCATGGCCCAGACTACTTCAATCCGCAAATGCAACTGAAAAGTCCAAAGATGGACGCGGACAAGGTGCACAACAGAAGCAAAGGCAAACAAGAGATCTTGCGTCTCGACAAAGCTTTAAAAGTAAATCACAAATCACTAACGGTTACAACATTTCTTGATGAGTTCAAGCACGGTCTACTCTCAAGTTCACAACATGCTAAAAGACAGCTTAATACATTTAACAAATAATGTGTTTGCAAATGCAATGAATGGATACCTAGGAGGTCATTCCGCACCATCTGCGCTTGTCCCCTCGCCATTCTTTCCTTTCTTCCCTCGTTCCCGGCGAGTCTTCTTTCGCTCCACGTGAACCAACTCTGCGTCTCTCAGTCCGAGATCTGGGGTCCTCCCCGTAGAGTCAAACAATCCAGCAGCTCTCAAGGCTTCATTCGCCCGTGCTTCGGCTCGGATCTCCTCCCTGCGAGTCTGCAAATGAGGACCTCTCCCTGTCAGTCGGTCCACTCTAGTCTCGTAGTCAAACAAAGTGTCTCCCGTCACATACAAAGGGTCGGACTGTGCTTCGGCACTCCTAAGGCAATAGCCGCTACGGCAACCGGGTCCTGCAATCGCTACACGCCCTTTTGCTCTCCAAGACCACTTGGGACGCCCAACACGCCGCTCATACCAGGCCAGGTGCGAGTCACAATACGACACTCCCCGACGCCTAAGGAGTGCCACAAGTGAGGGAAAGCGGAATACTTCCATACCCTCGTAGAAAATACAAGAAGGCACCCGAGGCCGCCATACAAAGAGGAACTACCTCCGCAAAGTAGCAAGGTCATCCCACCCAACAAAGGCTCCCGCTTCATCCCAAACCGCCGGAAATAAGCTGACGGAATATAGAAGGAGGACCAGACAAACCTGGAACCCCGACAACGTAGGACCCTTCCCGCAAGACCCTCCTAGTCTCAATCCACCAGGCGGAACCCACCAAATGGATCCGATGCTGTACCAAGCTGTGCCATCCATCTCTCCCAGGCGGACTGATCCATATCCAACACCAGAGGTCGCTGAGCAAATGACCACGGACTAAACGACGTCGGAGCCTCGGGCATGGCCTGAAGTCTCTCTCGCAGCCACAAGGTGAGCAAAGCGGGGCTTCCCCCTCTCATGAACCGATCCCCAGCCAAGCGCACGGTCGATACCATGAAGAGTCTCCCCCAGCACCAACGGGACAATATCCTCTCCAGCTCTGCAGTGCCCTACCACATCTAGCAAAGCGCCATCGCAAATGCCAAGGGAGCTGACCAGGAAAAGCGTCGCCATCACGCACAAGGCAAATGCGTCCCAAGAGACGTCACTCTCATCATCAACCATGAACCGCTCCTAAGCGGCTCAGAAATGTCGATATGACCCGAATCAAGGATCATGCCCTGCACTTCTTCCAACGAAGTACGAAGAAAGCCTGCAAGCTTCACGCGCACCGCAGGACCACCAATCAAAGGAAGCGAGATGGCCTCCACCTCCGGTCCCCCCATCAAAGCCCGAAAATCCTCAAAAGTGGGCACTAGTTCGTTGTAAGAGAAGCAATACACATGCCTCCTAACATCCCAGAACTTCGCGGTAGCCCGCAACAAATCCCAATCAGGAACCAACTCCTTAAAAGACCAAATCGAGCAAAGACGAAACCTTACCTCGAAAGCCCGTCTCTGATGCCTCATACGGCGCCGCATCCACGTTTTCAGCTGCTCAAGGAAGTGTGCTTGCCTCTCCTGCGAAAGCCTCGGCAAAATTCTAGGGACGTACGAGGAATCCATGGCAAAAATGGAGGTTCCTAGAGAAAATGGGGAAGAAAGCTCGAAAATGGCTGCAAATGGGGAAATGGGGAAGAACCAGACACTGGAAAGCATTTATCTCCTTCCCAAAAGCAAGGTTGGTCCGTACGGACCTCTTTGCATGCTAGGTATGTCTGTACGGACCTCCTTGCAAACATAACTCATTTTCCCCAAAGAAACAAGACAACAACCACCGTCCTCGCAAACCTTGCTCCACACCGCCCAAACACTGCCCAAAGCCATTCCCGGTGAACATACACTACCCACAAACGCACTCTCAGCTCACGTGGCATGCACAAAAATATAATAATAATAGCAACCATTTCTAGGACAAATCCCGGGAATCACAAAATGACATTACATCTTAAAATAAAATGCTGTTTGCCATGCAAATACGTGTGTTTTATTACAAAGTACCCAGCGAATGTCTATCGTTAAACAAAAAAAAAAGAAAAGAGGGATATGAAAAGAGGGAAAGCAAATGAATACTAATCAGACTCCTCAGCATCATCATCCTCGCCAAGGTCCTCCAGTGAGAGAAGTCGGGCATCCCAAAGAAACTCGCCCCGTCACATCCTCGTCGTCGAATACCGAGCACCCGCCGAGGCTCCCACGAAAAGTACTCGAAGGATCAAATCCGGCGAAAGGATCAAAGAAAGAAGGCCTCGAGGAACCCTCACCCCGTGCGCCATGCGGAGGCATGAATCGATAAAAGGGCCGCTCCCTCGAAGGCCCTGCAGCTCCCGAAGATGTCCCGGCATCCATGTTATGTCGCCCCCTCGAAGGCCCCTCCTGCTGCGGCTCCGGCTCGGCTCTAGGCGGAGGAACGTCCACAGAATGCCTCGAAGGCATAGGCTCGTACGCCGGCACGCGTCGCGAAGACCGGCAAGATATCTTCGAAGCCATCTTCTTCGCAAACGACCTCATCGCCACGTAACGGCGAGTCGCATATCATAGGCTCTCCCTGGACTGCGCACCAACAAGCAGCCAAGGAAACGCTCAAGAATACAAAGCTTATACTCAACAACAAAAAGAGAAAAATACGTAAAAGATGCCAAGATGGAAAAGAGTCGGCACACTCACCGATCTATCTGGGTCCACTCGTATGCGGCAGAGCCCGCTCCGGAACGGGGACAGACACCCTCCTCCTCGATCCGTCCCCGCGGACGTACGTGAAATCCGGCCCCGCATCGGAACCTCTGGGGAGCCCGCGGGCCGCCCTCTCTCTCCCGCGCCGCACTGCGCGCGTCGGCCTTCCTCTTCACGAAGGCCCCGTACTCCTCTCCATACAAAATGAACTCCTCGGCGCCGACACCGCCAAGGTACCTCTCAAAATCGAGCACGTCCATGTCTCGGGAATCAAGCATCCCAAAGGGAGGGTCCCTCGGAGCCACGGGAAGCACACCAGGGCCATGCTGCGTAAGACCCGCTCCCGCATACATAACATCGCAAGTCAAGCCCCGCAAAGATCTTCCGCCGCTGCCACTCCTGGAGCCCCTCAAACTCATCTCCTCATACCGAGCCCACGGGAACAAAACGAACCCCTCCGGGCTACCCCTCTCCAAGCGCTCCCCGCACATCCCCGTAGGCGATGGTGAGCTTCCCTCGCTGGTCCTCCTCTTCCTCGCCGTACGAGCCCAGCCCAAAGATAGCAGGGATACGCAGCAGCCCTGGATCTCTATCCCACGGGAAGAACTGGAAAACCTCATAGAACCACACCTGTGACAAAAAACAGAAAGGGCTCAGTGCAAAAGAAAACGGAGAAACGACAAGTTGCTAAATCAAAAACAGCAATAAACTCATACCTCCAAAGCAAAGTCAAAACAGGCCAACGAACTGGCCACACCCCGGCTAAACCGGTCCAAAGAGAAGTAGAGCTCAGCCAAGCCTGCCTCGCCCCAAGCAATATCACAGACCCTATCCAGGTCAATCAAGCTCTCCAACAAAGCAAAGGGAGCCGCGGTCGCGTGGTTCGAGAACAAAGTCCTGACAAAGTGCATACCACAAAAGGAGCGCGCCAACCGCTCCGTCGTCACCTGGCCGGTACCCAGGATGTAGGCCCCAATACCGGCCGTGATCCTCGCCTCCACGTCGCTATACAAAGATCCCCAGGCCCCCGCGAGGACGAGGCTCAAAGCCCAACAGCCTCGGCCAACACCACATCGGAGATCATATCCCTCCACCGCACAGGCCCTCCTTCAAGGAAAGCCCGGATCGCAAAGCAAATCGGTCGGCGTCACCGTCACCTCTCCCCACTCGATGGAAGGTGTGGGTGGTATCCCACCGCACTCAGAAAGACCAAGGAAGACGCTCTTGTTCTTCCTCGTATCGTAAACTCCGGCCAGGTTCTCGACGAACACCCCCAGTGCCGTAAGCGTAGACCAGCCTCCTGGGACTCGGCCTACCGTCCACGTAAATATCAGGCATCCGCCGCACATTACCAACAATGCCTCGAGCGACCCCCGAGTCTTCATCCTCTTGGCCTTCCCGGCCATAAGCCCCGCATCCTGCAGGTAAACACAGCAAAGGTACGTCAATCACAGTACTTAATATAAAACATTGCACATATTTCCCGTCACAAAACACGGCACACATTGCACATATTTTTCACATATAACCCGTCACAAAAACACGGCACATATTGCACATATTTTCCCCACAAAGTCCGTCACCCAAAAACATGGCACACACGGCACGACACATATGCATAACACATTCTTCAAAAAATCCGTCCCTACACGGCACACACTTTCACATATAACCCGTCACAAAACACGACACATGTCACATTTTTTCACAAAAATTATCACTACACGATAATTTTTCTCATAATGTACATACATAAATAGCATACGGTACAAAACACCAAAGCATGCATTTCATTAGAGAGGCACTTTATTTTCACAAATAAGAGCTAATCTACACATTTCTGCACAAAATACACATACCCACAATTTTTACATGTCCATCTTCAACAATTCATCAAAACGGAACAGATTTCTTACCTCCCCGACGTTCATAGAGCGACGATTGTGCACCTCCGGATTCGGATACAAGACATCCGGGTTCTTCGAAGATGGAACGAACGAAATCCAATTCCTTTGGAGCTCCATCCGTTGCTCGACCACTTCTTGATCAAGGCTGACGACGACTCCTTCGAGATCCTTCCGCCATTGCAAGCGATTCAAGCGAAAAAATGGAAGATTTTGGTAAAAATGGAGGATTTTTTCTCTCTCTCTCTCGCCTGGTTCACGAACTGGAAATGGGAAATGAAGGGGGAGCCTCGGTTTTAAGCTCGGTCAAAACTGGAACCGCAAAACCAACTTGGTCCGTACGGACCTCTTTGTCAGCTGTGTTGGTCCGTACGGACCTCTTTGCGGTGGCCAAATTACTTTCCTCGCCTCTTATAATCTTTTGCCCCCGGCTGTCCTAAGGCCTTTTTCAGCAAATCCAAGTGCAGAATGGTCCCTAACCCTTCAAATTCAATCCCCGGCCATCAACGTAAGACCGGTCCTCGCCCACTCCAACGGCAATTCAACCACCGGCCGTCAAGCGTAAGACCGGTCCTCGCCCACTTCAACGGCAATTCAATCCCCGGCCGTCAACGTAAGACCGGTCCTCGCCCACTTCAACGGCAATTCAACCACCGGCCGTCGCCGTATGACCGGTCTCGCCACTTCAACGGCAATTCAACCACCGGCCGCCGTAAGACCGGTCCTCGCCCACTTCAACGGCAATTCAACCACCGGCCATCAACGAAAGACCGGTCCTCGCCCACTCAACGGCAATTCAAGAAGGAGCCAACACCTCCCAATACGAATATCAAGGCACGAGACGCCTCCAAAACGCCCGACGGCAATTCAAGAAGGAGCCAACACCTCCCAGCACGAATATCAAGGCACAAGACGCCTCCAAACGCTCAACGACAACTCAACCACTGGCCCTCAAAAGAGGTCCGAAGTCATCTTCCCAACAGAAAAGGGCCCCTATGTGGTCATGCATCCCCGCAATTCAAGCACCGGCCATCAACGTAAGACCGGTCCTCGCCCACTTCAACGGCAGCCGCAAGCACCGGCCATCAAAGTAAGCCCGAGCTCCTCCCCAACAAGTCAAAGGGAAGTCATGCAAGACCGCATATCCTCAAAGACCGACCATCATCCTTGCCCACTCAACGGCAAAACAAGCACAAAAAGGAGCCAACACCTCCGAGTACAAGTCCCAAGGTACGAAGCGCCTCCGAAATGCCAAATGGTGAAGCAATCACCGGCCGTCATCCTTGCCCACTTCAACGGTAGCGCAAGCACCGGCAGTCATCGTAAGTCCAACCTTCTACTCAACATGCAAAAACACAAAGGCATCTACGCCTCGAAGCACAAGGCAGTTTACGCTCCACAAATGCGGCTAGAAGACGATTCAAAGTCCTCGCGCATTACATCAAACTGCGGCTAGAAGACGATTCAAAGTCCTCGCGCATTACATCAACCGCGGCTAGAAGACGATTCAAAGTCCTCGCGCATTACATCAAACTGCGGCTAGAAGACGATTCAAAGTCCTCGCGCATTACATCAACTGCGGCTAGAAGACGATTCAAAGTCCTCGCGCATAACATCAACCGCCACCAGAAGACGATTCAAAGTCCTCCGCGTGCACCAACCGCCGCGTAAGACGATTCAAAGTCCTCCGGCCGTGGCACCAACCGCCGCGAAGACGATTCAAAGTCCTGGCGTGGCACCAACCGCCGCCAGATGACGATTCAAAGTCCTGCGTGGCACCACCGCCGCCGTAAGACGATTCAAAGTCCTCCACGTGGCACCAACCGCAATCGAAGACGATTCAAGTCCTCACTCTATCTTCGGCCCTAAGGCCTTAAACCACCCGATTAGGAAAATCGTAAAATTTCCATCCCAGACACCACCACGTCCTCACAATTGACCTCGGCGGTCACCACATCCCAGACACCACCACGTCCTCACAATTGACCTCGGCGGTCACACAACACTTCAGTGGCACCACCACGCCCGCACTCACAAATTCACGACCTCCGAACTACGACTGTGCTTGATTCCCGCCAGTGGATACGTAGGAATCCTATCATAGGGTCCACCATCGACCTATGCGGTCACCCAGACACCACCACGTCCTTACCACCGACCTCGGCGGTCACACAACACTTCAGTGGCACCACCACGCCCGCACTCACAAATTCACGACCTCGAACTACGACTGTGCTTGATTCCCCGCCGTGGATACGTAGGAATCCTATCACAAAGGTCCACCCATCGACCTATGCGGTCACCCAGACACCACCACGTCCTTACCACCGACCTCGGCGGTCACACAACACTTCAGTGGCACCACCACGCCCGCACTCACAAATTCACGACCTCCGAACTACGACTGTGCTTGATTCCCGCCAGTGGATACGTAGGAATCCTATCACAGGTCCACCCATCGACCTATACGGTCACCTAGGACACCACCAAGTCCTTCCCATCGACCTATACGGTCACCTAGGACACCACCACGTCCTCACCACTGACCTCGGCGGTCACGCGACACTTCAGGGCACCACCACGCCCACATTCACAAAACACTCACCCCACACCCGAACTACGACTGTGCTTGATTCCCGCCAGTGGATACGTAGGAATCCTATCACAGTGGTCCAAATTTACCGACCTATGCGGTCACACAAAAGGACACCACCGCGTCCTCACACTGACCTCCACGATCACTTCCTCTCCCTGCACGCGATCCAGATTAGGACCCTTATCTTATCGGCGACCCCAATTCTTTCATAAGTGACGTCGTCGAGGGGCTTCTGTAAGTACCCCAATCTGGATCACACCCTTTCACACACACGGAAAACACCGCAGCACTCATCAACACAGCCTCGACGACCCCTCTCACTCAAAACCCTCTCTAAACCCCCAACCAAACCAAGGGAGGAGCCTTTCTGGGATAAAAAGGGACAAAAGGACCTTTCGGGAATTTTCAGGAAATTGGGAATGCAATATTGGTCCGTACGGACCTCTTTGTTGTCATAATTACTGAATCTCCTTAAAGTCCACAATATTCCCTCAAATCCCGGGGAAAATGATTACTCCCCTGCAGAGTTTGTCCGTACGGACCTCTTTGCATGCAAGATGGTCCGTACGGACCTTATTGCTCATGGGACACCATAATTCCAAATATTCCTCCATCATCGCGCATTCCTCAAATCGAGGAAAACCAAAAACTCGGATTACTGTGGAGGTCCGTACGGACCTCTTTGCACCAAATCCGGCACTATAAATAGAGGGCTCCCCTCCTCATTTTCACACACCTCCCACTTCTCTCTTCCTCCCTAGGCCTTCGGCTTCCCTCTAAGTCCTTTCGAGGCACTCCCGGCCCCTTTCGGATCCTTCCGAGGCCTTCCGAGCCCCTCGTGGTGCTCCGAAGCCTCTCCGAGCGCTCCCGCGACGCTCCCGCACCGCCCGAGGCACTCTCGAGGTACTCGAGGCCCTCGTGGTACTCCGAGGCCTTGCCTCGGTCTTTCCTAAGGCGTCCCGCTCTTTCCGAGTCAAACCGACGATCCCAAACCACGCCGAAACTCCGCCCGAGTGACTCGCCACCACAACGCACGCCGAACCTCCGCCCGAGTGATCCCGACGATCCCCACGCACGCCGAACCTCTGCCCGAACGCAGCCTCGCAACATCAACTCACACCGAAACTCGTCCGCAGACAACCGGCCCCTCCCGAAGCAATCCCGATCCGTACCGAACGCTTACTCCGACCTCAAACACCATTCCCGCCGGGAAGACAGACGCGAACCAACATTGGTAAGGCTTCCTTCCATTACTATTTCAATACATTTTCATACATAGCATACAATGTAGACATCCGATACAGCATGCATTTTTAAAAGCACACACACACACACACAACATTTAAAGGATATTAGGGGTATCCGAAAGACTCGCTTTACGAGGCTACTCGGGTGAGCTCTAATATTCTAATATTCTCTTCCCGGGGAGTCATCTGACCTCCGAACTCAAAATCTCATCACACAAAAAACAGTTTAAAATTATCTTTAAACTGATGCCCTTTTTCAATGTTTTGGGCTTAATAAAAACGGCGTGGCGACTCTACAAAACAAAAAACGGCGAGACAGCCGCTCCAACGCGAAAGATGCCAGATGCCGGGGCGCGATTGCGCTGCCTCTCGGATCCGGGCTATTTCACATTTGCATGAAGTGATTTTTGCACTTCTGGAATATTCAAGTATGAGTAGACATAATTTTGTGCACAAGGGTCTTACACTGAAATCTGCATAGCCAAATAGAAATGTAGAAATTATATATATATAAAAAAACAGTTTATGTACAGTAAACATCATGGAAAATGATTGATAAGAAATAATGAAGACCTAACCTGATAAGAACTATTAGAAGATGAAGAACAAGAGGTAGAATATATGTCTTAAACAAAAACGCTTCCTGCCATTTCCTCTGCTTGATCTCGGTAGGACTCACATTTTTCCGATACGGTTTCATGTGAAGAGAAGTTACAGTTTCAAGTAATAGTGATAGTAGTAGTAGTGGTAGTGGTAGTAGTGGTAGTAGTAGTGGTAGCAGTAGTGGTAGTAGCAGTAGTAGTGGTAGTAGTGATGGTAGTGGTAGTAGTAGTGGTAGTAATAGTGGTGGTAGTGGTAGTAGTGGTGGTAGTGGTAGTAGTGGTTATAGTGGTGGTATTGGTAGTAGTAGTAGTGGTAGTGGTAGTAGTGGTAGTAGTGGTGGTAGTAGCGGTAGTAGTGTTACTAGTGGTTGTAGTGGTAGTAGTGGTGGTAGTAGTAGTGGTGGTAGTGGTAGTAGTGATAGTAGTGGTGGTAGTGGAAGTAGTGGTGGTAGTGGTAGTGGTGGTGGTGGTGGTAAGTGGTGGTAGTAGTGGCAGAAGGTAGTAGTGGTAGTGGTGGTAGTGGTAGTAGTGGTAGTTGTAGTGGTGGTGGTGGTAGTGGTGGTGGTGGTGAGTAGCGGTAAGGCAGCGGTGGTGGTGGTAGTGGTAGTAGTATTGGTAGTAGCGATAGTAATGTTAGTAGCGACGGTAGTGGTAGTAGTGGTGGTAGTAGTAGTAGTCAGGAAGTGGTAGTGGGGGTGGTTGTGGAGGTAGTGGTAGTAGCGGTAGTAGCAGAGTAGTGGTGGTAGTGGTAGCGGTAGTGGGCAAGGCAGTAGCGGTAGTAGCGGTAGCAAAGAGCGTGAGTGGTAGTTGTGGTGGTAGTGGTAGTAGTGGTGGTAGTAGAAGTGGTGGTAGTGGTAGTGGTGGTGGTGGTGGTGGTGGTAGTGGTGGTTGTTGTGGTAGTAGTGGTAGTAGTGGTAGTGGTGGTGGTGGTGGCGGTCGAGTGGTGGTAGTAGTGGTTGTGGTAATAGTGGTTGTCAGTGGTGGTTGTGGTAGTAGTGGTGGTAGTAGTAGTGGTAGTAGTGGTTGTAGTAGTAGTGGTGGTCATGGGGTAGTAATGGTGGTAGTGGTAGTGCGGTAGTGGTAGTATTGGTGGTTGTGGTAGTAGTATTGGTATTAGTAGCGGTGGTAGCGGTAGTGGTGGGTGGTGGTGGTGGCGGTAGTAGTAGTGGTAGTGGTAGTAGTCAGAGTAGTAGTGGTAGTAGTAGTGGTGGTAGCAGTAGTGGCGGTAGCAGTAGTGGTGGTATTGGTAGTGGTAGTAGTAATGGTAGTAGTAGTAGTGCGCGTGGTAGTGGTAAAGATAGTAGCGGTAGTGGTATTAGTAGTGGTAAAAGCGGTAGTAGTAAAGGCAGTAAAGGCAGTAGTAGTAGTAGGGTTAGTGGTAGTATTGGTAGTGGTGCAGCGCAGTAGTGGTAGTAGCGATAGTAGCCAAGCAGTGGTAGTGTAGAAGTGTTAGCTGTGTAGTAATGGGCGAGTGGTAGTGGTAGTAGCGCAGCGGTGGTGAGCGGGTGAGCAGCAGTAGCAGTAGTAGCAGTAGCAGTAGCAGCAGTAGCAGTAGTAGCAGTAGCAGTAGCAGTAGTAGTAGCAGTAGCAGTAGTAGCAGCAGTAGCAGTAGTAGCAGTAGTAGTAGCAGTAGTAGTAGCAGTAGCAGTAGTAGCAGTAGTGGTGGCAGTGGCAGTAGTGGTAGTAGCGGTGGTAGTGGTAGTGGTGGTATTGAAGGCGTTGCATTAGTAATATAACAATTGCATTAGAAGGATATAATGCAACGCCATTTAACTTAATGCAAGGGTGTTATTGAAGGCGTTTCATTAGTAATATAGCTATTGCATTAGAAAGGATATAATGCAACACCAAGTAACTTAATGCAAGGGCTTTATTGATGGCGTTGCATTAGAAAAATCCAATGTAACGCCTAGAAACCTAAGGCAACGCAAAAGCCATAGCTGTTGTAATAGCTCAAATAAACCGTTGCATTAATTAAATAATGCAACGCCATTCTAAATCATTGTTGCATTTGATACATTTGATGCGTTACATTTGTTCGAAAATGTAGTAGTGTTCCATGGTATTGGAGCCCTTGTCGTAGGTGACATCATCAGAACTGGTGCCGTCCTCAAAACTGAGCATATGTATGTAGGGATCTTCTTGCGGATCTGCCGCATCTTCGACTCCGGAGAGTCCTGATTCGTTGTCATCTGACGGCTCAACCTAAACATAAGGACGCCTCGCGTCCCCGTCGCGATGCCGGAGCCGCTAGAAAAACATCATGCCCTTCGCTGAGAAGAGGGGCTCGGTGGACAACTCCTTATGGAGGACATCCCCTACGACTTCCATACATTCATCACGAGTGTGACGATGCTTGTTGACCTTCATCACGAAGATTTCCGCGCCTAGCGGGGCCAGAGAGTAGGATTGAAAGATGCTGACAAATCTCCGATCGGAGACAGGAGGTTTTCGTGCCCACATTATTGCGATGCTCGTGGTTTCTTTCCTGGGCTTCCAAGTGTCTAAACGGCAAGCTTGAACTTGATGAACCCGACCGCTTCAAGGTCCGCCCGCCGAGGACGCTGACATAGTTAGCATCTTCGGACTCGAGGGATTCCGACGAGATTTGCCCCGATAGTCCCTCGTCGGCTTGAAGGAGGTAGCCCCGTGCCTCGGCTCTCGCGGCACGCTTGGGCCGTTGTCTCGGCTTCGTTCCCTATGAGGAAACCGTCTCCTCTGATGACTTCGAGATCTCCTTGCTGGTTAATGAACTTGACACACTGATGGAGAGTGGAGGCTATAGCTTTCATGTGGTGTAGCCAAGGGCGTCCCAATAGAGCTGTGAATTTGGACGGAATGTCCATCACGTGGAATTTTACTGGCACCATTTGGATTTCAAACCATAGCTCCAGAGTTACCGTCCCCGTGGATGGGACGAGACGTGGCCGTCGTAGGCCTTGATAGTCCGGGCAGATGGAATCATGTGGCCTTCGTCAATGCGTAGGGCTCGCATCATGCTGGGAGGGAGGACATTGACTGCTGATCCGTTGTCTACCAATACTCTGGGGAGAGATATGGTGTTAAGCCGGAGAGTGATGTACAAGGCTTCATTGTGCCCTGAGGCGTCTCTTGGCGTGTGTCTTTGTCACGTAAAGTGAGCATACTACCATACGCCGGGAATCGTAGATCCGGTCTCTTTCCTCGAGAAGGAGAGTCATCAAGCCATCCATTTCCTGTCTTCCTCGCGAGGTAAAGCTTTTGGTGGTGCCTCGGGATTGTGTTGAGCAGCTTGTGACGGTGGCCACCCTCGTTAGCACGTTGATCGAGTGCGAGTGCCAAGCTGATTTTTACTTTCCTTTGCCGGCCCGTGCCCTGAAGCCGGGCAAATTGAACCTTTACCGATCCCGCGGGGGTTAGGCTTCGACCGGGCAAAGAGGTTGTCAAGATTTGAGGTATTCCGGTGTCCCGAGGCCCGAACTCGGTGTCTCGCAGGATTTTTGGCTTTCCCACCCCCGTCTCGCTCTAAAGCCGCGTGGCCCGGAGAAAGGGAGGACTGGCTGGAGTAGAGTACGTAGTAATCGAACTTCCCGAATGGTTCTCTAAGTGTACCCACACCGGTGTCTCCGGCTTCATATCTTTCTCTCGCTCGTTGAGAAGTCCTCTTCTTCTGCTTTCTGGGAGAATCACTCCTGATCATGTCTCAGAACTCGTACTCAAGGCATTCAGAGCAGTCACAAACATCGTAACTGATGTGGACGTTGATGAGGACCCGGGCCGGAAGAAGCGGAGAAACCGGCTCGCGGCAATCTTCTTTGGCACCCATTCGATGGAATTCACATCGTTGTTGTTCTAAAAGGGTTTCCGATCGTATTAGGTCCACGGGGACGCTCCAATTTTCCTTCCTCTATCAAGTTCGAATTTCGTACCATAACCCCACGTAGTTGTCGATGGTATGGCCATGACATCGATGGAAGGCGCAAGACTTGCTTTTGCCGCATTGACTACGGGATTCTTGGGTTTGTAGTTTGCAATGGGTTTGAGGAGGCCTTCCTTGATCAACCCTTCCAAAGATCTTACTCGCCGGCATGTCCAACTTGTCGAAGTGTATGGGAGGCCGCTTCGGGTGGAGTTGTATCTTTTCGGACCGGGTTTCTGCGTTCCCGACCGCCGTCCCCGATAGATGTAGTTGATGACGTATCTTTCCCTTTGCCGGGGCCGGTGCGGGATTGAATGCAACTCGCTGATCGCAGTATTCGTATGGCTGTACAGTGGCAAATTTTTCCTTGAGATCCTTCTCGAAATGTGCGTCGGCATTCACCATGGCTCGGAGATCTGGGAAGAAGTGATGGCTGATGAGAGTTCTGATGGATGGCCTCAAGCAGGACTTGAAGATTCACATCTGTTCATCCTCGAGAGCGGCTCCACGATCTCGGAGAGTTTCCAACTCCACCTCTTGTAGAATTCTCCGACGCTTTCATCTGCTTTCTGCTCGGTGGTGCCGCTCTAGGAATATGTTACTGATCTGATCCGATCCGATCCTGTGTACGGCGATCCGCTTGACCCTTAGGAACCATCGTAACGCTGAACTTTTGAGTGTATGCTGGAAGTGATCGGCCATTTGCTGAAGGGTTGCTCCTTTCGCTTTCATGCTGAGAAAGTCGGTGTCAACATGCATTTGTGGACATTCGGTTCCGTCGAATCGGTCCATCTCTGGCATTCTGAACTTGGCAGGGAGAGGCGTGACCATTCCCGGATCTGTGGACTTGAGCATTTCTTGCTTTGAGTTGCTCATACTGGCTTTCGTGTCTTTCATCCGTTCGACCATCCAAAGCTAAGGTCAGTCCAGCCAAGTGGACTTTGAGGCTCTGGCTACGGTGATACCATGTGAGTGGCAAAGTGATTGGAGGTGGAAGGCTCGATATAATGGGGATATACGGGGTCCTTTTTCTGACCAGACGGGTTTGTCCTGGTGTTTTGAGATTCGTGTATAGGCAACGGGATGAACCCGTAAGGGTATTGAAGGATATTGGCATCCTGTTGAGATGGTCCACGGTGCGCCGGTTGTACCGAGTGATCGGAGTAGTACCGGCTTGGCCGTATATGACAGTGGTTGCCCCGAGAGGTGGCAACATGAAGCCTAGGCCTACTGCTTCCTTGGTTCGAAGGCATCCCGTAAGTTGGCGAGTAGGAACCCGGGTCAAGGTTTGAGTGAGCCGGTTTCGGGAATCGTCGTCCTCGACTAGGACGAAAGTAACGTCCGACTCGGGGATAGGCTATACCTCGCTCATTCGTAAGCCGTACCACGAAATTCTCGCTAATTTTCTTTCTTCCTCCTGTGAACCTCACAAGCCCGGATGGCTTCTTCCAATGTCATATCTGTTACCGGTGGCGGGGGTCCGTCCCCGTCACGATTTCTCGGTGAGCTAGACATGTTGGATATTCTGGCTGAGGGAACTGAGGGAATCGAAGAACTGTCTGATGCTGCCGTAACTGTGACTCTGGCGAGGCGCTGACCCGGAATTCTGAACCACTTTATGCTCGCTGCAGGGAACGAAAGGCAGGGTTTAGGCTTCGAAAAGGGTATTTGGCTCAGGGTTTCGGGCTAGTGCAATGTGCAGTTACCGATTAATGTTTACTTAAAATGCATTTTCTCAGAGTCCTAATCGGTTGGAAAAGATCGTGTCTTCTTTTTTGAAACTAACATAAGGCTCTAATCAGTAGATCTCGTCACTACGTTTATAAGCCCCTCATTTTTCACCTGTAGATCATCTTCTCGGGATGGACAATCCCGAGCGAGGGTCCTATAAGGCAAGCGAGTTCCACCGACAAAGGAAAAAGTGAACTTAAGGCTAGCTGATCACGCAAACTTCCAACGTATGTGACACACGAGCCACGGTCGAAGTCAACATCCTTAAGTTAAGGCGGGGATCGTGCCAAAATTTCGGCATGACCTCTCCTGACTCGCTTGCGCGAGGGGCCTTAGCTTTTGGCGTTGGCCAAGTTGTGCGACACACGGTGCATACTTTGAGGGTTTGGTGACACGGTGTCACATTGAACCTTCGGGTATATTTTTCTACAGAGCTCGCGTCAAAGTCAAGGCCGAAAAGATCGAGACTTCGGGTCGTGAACCACCTTCTGGCCTCAATCTTTCGAGCTTGACTCGTGACTAACCCGGCGTAAAACATACACTTGGGCTTTACATGACACGTACTAAGCCAAAAACCAACCGGGTGTTGGACGAAGTGTGACACAAAGAGCGCATGGCTTAGACGGCTAGGATGGGCTATCTCGACGACCCCGCGCGCTCGAAAGGTGTCCGTGCACCAACCGAGCCGCAACTCAACGGTCATCCCGGGTTACGGGTCATAGTGTGCAGCTTTCCGAGAAAGCAAGTGCACGTTCAGTGCGGTGTACCGAGGCAGCAGTGCAAGTAGTGTGCGGTCACTAAAATTCCTTTTCTGAGTAAAACAGAGATTTTCAGATTATGTCTTAAAGAATTTTATGCACAGTTCAAAATGTAGCATGAAAAACCAAGTATGAACGGGAATGCACGAACATGTTATGATTTTGAAAAAGATGAAAATGCAACTCCCTTTGAAAAAAACCATTCGAGGTTTAAAGTAACACACGCACGCAAAAACGAGGAAGGGTAAACGAAAGTTTGACCCACAGAAGGCTTTTTGAAAACAACGGCAGTTTTGAAAAAGTATCCAAGTCCCCAGCGGAGTCGCCAACTGAAATTACCCGGGTTCGCGCGAGCGAAGCGGTTGTCTTTTGCGGGGTTGGTGTTTGAGACCTCGCTTTCGGGAAGGAGAGGAGTCGCCACGCAGTTTTGTATTTTGAGCCCAAACGTTGAAAAACGGCTTTTGTGATAATGGTGTCGTTTTTATTCGTAGCAAAAACATAGGAAAAGGCTTTGAAAAGGGGTGTCATTTTTATTGGTAGCAAAAACGAGGAAAAGGATTTTTGAGTACTAGAGATTGTTAGATTCGAAGGTCATGTTACGTTTCGGGAAGAGTATTTTGAGATCACCGAAAACGCCTCGTATGACGAGTCTTTCTACCTTTCTCGAAAATGTGTGTGTGTGTGTGTTTGCATTTTGATAATGGGGGCTTGAATGACAAGCTTAATCTTGGTTTGAATGTCAAACGTTGATTTTGTGAATCTTTTTAAAAAGGCGAGCGTTAAAATGACAAACGTCGGTTTTGGAGTTTTCTAGGAAAAGTGACACGAGTAATGATTTTGAACAGTTAACTTAAGTGTCAAATGTTGACTTTTAAGAAAAGAGCGTTTGAATGTCAAACGTCGGATTTTGAGTTTGAAGATGATCGTTTGGATGCCAAACGTCATTTCGCGCGTTTTTGAAAGAGAGTTCGAATGTCGAACTCCGATTTTGAATCGGCATTACATTGTTAGCAATTTTACAGGAAAAAAGCATTAAATGATTTTGAGTGTCAAATGTCTGGTTTTAAGTTTGAAGATGATCGTTTGGATGCCAAATGTCATTTCGCGCATTTTTGAAAGAGAGTTCGAATGTCGAACTCTGGTTTTGAACCGGGCATTACATTGTTAGCGATTTTACGGGAAAAATGCATTAAATGATATGCGATCAACGAATCGTTTTGCGACTTCGGACTTTGATAAGTAAATACTATCACGAGCCAAACGGCTCGAACTTGTAAATGACATCATTAAAAATGCAGTATCAACGGAATCAAACGACTCAGATTTTAAAGGTGCGTTAAGTAAATAGCATTCAACGGATCAAACGATCCAGACCGTTAAATGACTATCACGAACCAAACGGTTCGGACTATAAAGTTGCGTAAAGTAAATGACGTTCAACGGATCGAACGATCCGAAATTGTAAATGACATTAAAAGTAAAGGAACGAGGCCGTAACGCCGTTTTGAACCCGAGATTACTTCTCTTACGGGAAGAGAAGAGGATCTTGGACTAAAACGTATTGGACCCCGCTGACGGTGACGTCTACATTTCAATGACATTCGTCCGAAACGGTTGTAGCGACTGGCACGTAAACCGAGACAGAACGAGTGTTTAGGGAGAGAGAGTGTTACCTATGGCTAGGGGTTGACTCTTTTGGCTCGGGAGACATATACGGGATACGATTTAGTGTTTGGAACGGTGTTTCGAGGTGTTTTGGCTTGTATTTGGTTGAAATACGGAGTTTTCACGTAAAATGAGGCAAAACGGGGATCGAAGGGGGTGAAACCACTTTATGCCGTGGTGTGGAGAGAAATGTGTTATGTTTTTTCTTTTTTTTTTTTGAAATGTTGATGCCTCTCCGTATTTATAGGGTAAAATTGCAAAAGAGTCCGGACGGACTTAACCTGAATTCCAGGGGGTTTTGTGGTATTTTTGAAATTGGAGGGACTTGCTGGCATTTTTGTTTTGCCTGCAAAAGAGTCCAGACGGATCGACCGCATCCCGTGGGTATTTTGGTCTTTTCACACTGAAATCTGATTCATGTTGACCGGAGGGATGTGGCATGCGTGCCACGTGCCCCTGTGACTCACCAGGGCATGGGTTTTCGTGCCATTATTCCTGGTTTTGTCCGTTTTTTAAATAACTGTCCGGAAAATGTCCGAAATGCCCCCGAAAAGTGCCGGAAAGTGCGTTTTTCAGGAAAAGCTGTACTTTTACGTGCGACGACGTGTGTTGAGTACGCTTCGACGTTGGAATGCACGGGGCAGTTCCGGGACGTCCTGTTGGCTTGAGAACAGGGAGCTTAACGGGTTCCGGTTAACCAGGAGCGGGCCAGTTAACGGATTTCGGTTAACTTCTAGCGGATTTTGGCGATCCGGATTTGGTTACTTACACCTTGCAGCCATAATTTTCATACTCTCACATCATAATTCTAGGTTTATGAAACTCTAGATTGATTTTGATTTTGAATCAAAGGTTCCCAATTTATTCCATAGTTTTGGCTTTGATTATTGAATATTGATTCAATAATCAAGTGGATCATCTAGCAATTCAACAAGAAGGTGTTCTTGGATTCGTTCGCGTGTGGATTACCGATAGAGGGTGATAAGTTAATCACTAAGAGCTTGAAGCCTTCCGTTCGTTGATTCATTACAAGGTAAAGAACAAGGAGAAGATCAAAACCTTAAGCAACGATTTTGAGATTCGTTTTGAGATTCGATTTTCAAATTCGAATTCAAAGCTAAACATAATCGCATTCAAGGTATGTAAATTCTATCTCATATAAATTTCTAATCTCTTCATGCTAGCCGGTTCTTAGGGCTAGGGTTTTGATGTTATTTATAAATCTTCCACTGCGTTTGTAATCCCAAAACCCAACAAGTGATGTGGTGGTGGTGGTAAGTAGTAGCGATGGTGGTGAATTTGTATAATGGTTGTAATAATGGTGGGGAGCGATGATGGTGGTAGTGGTGGTGGGGGTGGTGGAGGGTAATAATTGTTTTTTTTAAAGAAATTCTTTTAGATTTAGGCCCCTGTAATTGTATATTTAGTATATAGCTTGGAGTAATTTTTTCCTTAAGCGTTATATATGTATATATATACACACACACACACATAAATATATATATATATATATATATATATATATATATATATATATATATATATATATATATATATATATATATATATATATATATATATATATATATATATATATATATATGTGCATACAAAATAGGGTAAATAATTTTCGTATTCTCACCAAAATATTATTGGTGAAGGCTGAGTCTATCGTTAATAATATTTGGGATAGAGTATATAAGTAAAAATTGTCATCTCACCAATTCATAATGGTGATATACGAAGAAGTTAATGTTAGTATTATTAGTAATACATTAGCCTTGTCAGTAGTAAATTAGTATTGACAGTAATAAACAAAAGTTAGTATTGTTAGTAAAAAATTAAAGTTATCATTGTCAACTTACTATTTGGCATAGCAAATCTTTTGGTGATAGTTGAAATGAAAGAATAACATAATTTTTAGAGTGATTTAATGGATGAATTCTTACAGATTGAAAATGGTGAAGTTGTAGAACACTCGTTCTGATAATGTTTTGTAAATTAAATTACAAGGAGGAGCCTTGTAACTTAATCAAACTTTCGGACTTAGAAATAAAGAGGAGAGAGCAAGACAACAATTCTGGGAACTTTGAGGAAGAATGCCAGAAGAGAGAAATAAATCAATATTATAAATAAAACATTCCATCATCAGCCACGTATTTTCTTTTGTTATGTTTTTTTAAGAAGCACAGGTGTACGTAAGCTCATTAGGCCACGCAATGTCTGTGATTACAAACAATTAATTTAAAAAATAATTATGCAAAATGAATGATATATACATCCTAGTACAAACCGTATGTTGGGTTTGATGCCATCTAAGTTAGGGGAGCCTAAATTAAGGGACAAAACAGCAAAATTCAAAATTCCTGACATACCAGCCGGGGAGCAACCGGGTAGAGCACGGCGCGCGAGCGCGCCAAATTACTGGACAAAGGTAGCGATCGTGCGGGGCCAAGCGCATGACCACGCTAAGTTTCTGTCGAAAAGGAGCGATCGTGCCCAGGAGTGAGGTGATCGCGCGGGTGCCAAATTGGGAGACGGGGCGATCGCGTCCCTAGTTCGGAAAGGGCTTTTCAACGATAGATTTTGGCCCAGGGATTGGAGTGGACATATAAATAGAGCTTACCTCGGCCAATTTTGTAGTTCCTTTCGCTCATATGTTTCTCTAGATCTAGAGTTTGCACAGTTGTTAATTATTTGCCAAGAATTCGTGCTTTAGATAAGAGATTGTAATATGTTGATTTCCAGAAGATAATAATATTCTCTCCCTCTGCCCATGGACGTGCCAAGTTGGTGAACCACGTATATCTGTGTGTTGTATGATTGTTGCTTGTTTTCTATCTTCTATATAGACTCTGTTCTAACAAACTGGTATCAAAGTCGGTCAGGTTGAGTAAGGTCTTGGGTTGTTTCGCTGCAGAATAAGATGGAATCAATAATTTAATCACCGATCACCAAGATTAATGGGAGGAATAGTTTTTCTCTTTGGCCAATCAAGATAAAAGCCTTGTTGAGAGACAAGGGCATGTGGGCTCCGGTGGCTACTGCTATCGGGAATCATCAGGATTTAAAGGGCAAAGTAGAAGTCATTCCCATCAGTGATGTCACGGCTGCAATAGCAAAAAGTTTGGAGAAAGTGAAGAAGGTAGCAGAGAAGGAAGAGGAATATTTGGTCACGCTAGATGAGAGGCCCACTCTAAATTCATATGGTGTATAGCTCATGATGTTGTAGCGGATATACCAGTTACCGATTTTGGAGGTGCTTTGTGGCTTACGTTGGAAGATATGTATTTAGCACGTTCATTGACCAACAAGCTATATCTTAAGAAGAGGCTATATTCTCTCCTAATGCAGGAAGGTACGACCATTAGGGATCACCTAGATAGATTTACAACTATATTACTTGAACTGTGTAATATAGATGCTAAGTTTACTTATGAGGATAATGCATTAATGCTTCTTGTTTCTTTGCTTTTATCATATGAGCAATACGTTGACTCTAGTACCAGTGGTAAGGAGACGGTGACTCTAGAAGAGGTGAAATCCTCCCTCAAGACTAGGGAGTTACATCATAAGGCAAGCAGTCATAGTGGTATAGATAATTAGACAGCAGGTTTGGTTGCAGAAGGCAGTATGGGTTCTAGAAGTAAATAGTAAAAGAAGAAATCTTCTGGCAAGATGGGCCCGAAACCTGATGATGTTTGTAATTACTGCAAGGGGAAGGGATATTGAAAGATAGATTGTCCAAGGATGAAGCAAGGCAAGCCTCTAAGCCGTAATGAAGCTTATCTTGTTGCTATTGATACGAGCAGCTCAGATGGGGATTATACTCTTGTGATATAAGAGTCTGTAAATCAGTCGAATGCGTGGATTCTTGATTCTGGGGCTTCTTATCATATCAGTTCGAGGAGGAAGTGGTTTATAACCTATGAGCAGGTAGATGGTGGAAATATTTATATGGCCAAAAGTATTACTTGCAGGGTGGTTGGTATTGGCTTTATCAAGGTGCGGACTCATGATGGTAAGTTCTGTACTATGAACGATGTGAGGCATGTTCCACGGATGATGAAGAATCTTATATATCTTAGTCAGCTTGATAGCAAGGGGTACAATTTCATAGGTAAAGGTGGAGCAGTTTATGTCTGTAAAGGTTCTGAAGTGATTCTGGAAGGCCTTAAGCTGGGCTCCTTGTATTTCCTTCAAGGAAGGACGATTTCTGGGTAAATATTGGTTGCATCATCTGAAGTGGTCAAGAAGGATATGAACAAGTTGTGGCATATTAGACTTGGGCACATGAGCATTAGAAGGATGCATATTTTGGCTAATAATCATCTTCTGAGTTACTATAAGTTCAAGGACCTTAAGTTCTACGAGCATTATGTACTTGGGAAGATACAGTGAAGCAAGTTTCCTAAGGGGGTTTACAGAACGAGGGGCAGTCTGGATTACATTCACTCAGGAATCATTGAGGGGTCAGATGTATTTCTTGTCTATGATTTATGAATAGTTGAGGCAGACTGGTAATTATTATGAAACACAAGAGTGAACCTCTCATAACCTTCTCGTACAAAGGGAAGACACTAACTGAGAATCGTACAAGGAAGAAGATCAAGTGACTCGGACAGATAAGAGGCTGCAGCTTCGTA
This sequence comes from Adenophora triphylla var. japonica, assembly GCA_022495995.1. NCBI lineage: Eukaryota > Viridiplantae > Streptophyta > Magnoliopsida > Asterales > Campanulaceae > Adenophora > Adenophora triphylla. The sequence continues at coordinate 4,578 of JAFEMH010005853.1, read as the reverse complement.
GTACTGATTTCGATGAGTTCTATAAGCAAGAGGGGATTTCTAGGCATCCCACTATCATAGGTACACAACAATAAAATGGTGTAGCAGAGCGCATGAATCAAACATTGTTGGCTAGGGCAAGGTGCATGCTCTCCAATGCATGATTGTCTAAGCCGTTCTGGGCAGAAATGATTAGTACAGCATGTTACATGATAAATTCAGTATCAGTCTCGAAGTTCCCAATGAGGTATGGTCAAGTAAACCCGTTGATTATTCTAATTTAAGGGTTTTTGGTTGTACTACCTATTATCGTGTGAATGATGTGAAGTTAGAGCCGAGTGCTAGAAAAGGAGTCTTCTTGGGTTATGGGGATGGTGTCAAGCGATATCGGATTTGGTCTTTATCAGAGGGTAGGGCAATACTAAGCAAGAATGTTATTTTTTATGAAAAATCAGTGCATAACCCTATTATGAGATCTGTAGTTGTATCAAGTATTTGTAGTATTGATAAATAGATGGAGCTACAAGATACTTCAGAGTTGAGTAGTCCACAGTCAGATGTTCATCAGATCAACATAGCCGAGATAGAAGCACTAGAAAGTCAATCACCAGTTTTGAGGAACATGGGTTAGCTCAAGAGAGGTCTAGATGGGCTAATTTCGGGAAGCCTCCCATGAGGTATGGTTTTGAAGATATGGTATCTTATACACTTTAGGTTGATGAGGAGGTGGATCTCGATTCTTTAGAGCCAACTACTTTCAAGAAACCAGTTACATGTTCAAAGTCTGCCCAGTGGCATGCAGATATGGAGGGTGAGATGGAGTCACTTAAAAAGAATTCGACAAGGGAGTTGTTTGATTTTCTGCCATCAAATTTGGGGATACCTAAATTCGGGGATTAAACAAGCAAATTTGGAATTCCCGACACAAATTTAAAAGGAGCGATCACAAGCAGAGCAAGGCGCGCAACCGCACCAAGTTTCTGTTGAAAGAGAGCAATCGTGCCCAGGAGTGGGGAGATCGCGTGGGTGCTAATTTGTGATATGAGGCGATCGCACCCTACCATAGGGCGATCGTGCCGTCAGTCCGGATTGGGTTTTTCAATGCAGATATATTGCCTCTGTGGTAAAAACCCTGTAGGGTTAGGAGCAGGTGAAATTACCCGGATTTCGCAAGACGCGGAAAGGCGGTTGTCTTTCGCGGAGGGTTGGTGTCTGAGACCTTGCTTTTTTGGGAAGGGAGAGGAGTCGCCACGCGGTTTTTGTATTTTGACCCCAAACGTTGAGAAACGGCTATTGATTGAAAATGGTGTCCTTTTTATTGGTAGCAAAAACGTAGGAAAATGCTTTTGAAAATGGGGGGTCATTTTTATTGGTAGCAAAAACGAGTAAAAAGCTTTTTAGTACCAAAGATTGTTAGGTTCGGAGGTCACGTTACGTTTCGGGAAAAGTATATTGAGATCACTCGAAACGCCTCGTATGACGAGTCTTTCTACCTTTCTCGAAAACGTGTGTGTGTGTGAGTGTTTGCATTTTGAAATGGGGGCTTGAATGACAAGCTTAATCTTGGTTTGAATGTCAAACGTTGATTAGGTGTTCCGTTTGAAAAGGCGAGCTTTTGAATGACAAACGTCGGTTTTGAAGTTTTAGAAAAAGTGGCGCGAATTCTGATTTTGAGTGCTTAACTTAAGTGTCAAATGTTGACTTTTAAGAAAAGAGCGTTTGAATGTCAAACGTCGGATTTTGAGTTTTGAAGATGAGCGTTTGGATGCCAAACGTCATTTCGCGAGTTTTGAAAGAGAGCTCGAAGGTCGAACTCCGGTTTTGAACCGGGCGTCTCATTGTTAACGATTTTACGGGAAAAACGTTATAAATGATTTAGAATGTCAAAAGTCAGCTTTTAAAGTTTGAAGATGAGCGTTTGGATGCCAAACGTCATTTCGCGCATTTTGAAAGAGAGTTCGAAGGTCGAACTCCGATTTTGAACCGGGCATTACATTGTTAACACTTTTTACGGGAAAAAACGTATATGCGATCAACGAATCGGGTTGCGACTCGGACTTTGAAAGGTAAATACTATCACGATCCAAATGGGTCGGACTTTGTAAATGACAGTATTTAAAGTGCGGTATCAACGGAATCAAACGATCCGAAATTGTAAAGTACGATCGACGAGCCAAACGGCTCGGAATTGTAAAGTTGCATGAAAGTAAATGACGTTCGACGGATCAAACGGTCCGGCATTGTAAATGACAGGAATTTAAATGACGATCAACGGATCAAACGATCCGAAATTGGTAAATGACATAAAAGTAAACGGAACGAGGCCGGAACGCCGTTTTAACCCGAGATTACTTCTCTTACGGGAAGAGAAGAGGATCGCGGACTAAAACGTATCGGGCCTCATTAGACAATGACGTCTACATTTTAACAACGTCGTTCGAAATGGTTGTAGCGACTGGCGCGTAAACCGAGATGAAACGAGAGTTTAAAGAGAGAGGGAGCTACCTATGGCTAGGGTCAGCTCCTTTGGCTCGGGGGACGTATACGGGATACGAAAATGTGTTTGGAACGGTGTTTCAAGGTGGCAAAGGTTGTATTTAATCGAAATACGGAGTTTTCACGCAAAACGAGGTAAAACCGGGGCTCGAGGAGGGGTGAAACCAGTTTGGGCCCTGGGTTTTGGTGAAAGGGAGTGATTTTATGTTGTTATAAATGGCTTTGACAGCCTCTGTATTTATAGGTAAAAATTAAGCATGAGTTCGAACGGACTGAGGGTGAAATCAGGAGGGTTTTGTGAAACTTTGGAAATTGGAGAGGCTCATTACTGGGCAACCTCGGATTTCCTCGCAAATGAGTCCCACGGACTGAGGCTGTATACCAGGGGTATTTTTGTCTTTTCACTCTGAATTTGATTGAAAGGTGATGGGGGAGCTGTGGCATGTAAGCCACGTATCCCTGTGACTCACCAGATTACGGGACTTCGTGCCATTATCCCCGGTTTTGTCCGTTTTTAAAATAACAGTCCGGAAAATGTCCGAAATGCCCCCGGAAAGTACCGGAAAGTGCATTTTTCAGGGAAAGCCGTACTTTTATGTGCGACGACGTGTGTTGAGTACGCTTTGACATCGGATGCTCCCTGGCAGCCCCTGGTGACGCCTCCGTTGGCTTGGCAACGGGGAGCTTAACGAGTTTCGGTTAACCTGAAGCGGGCCAGTTAACGGATTCCGATTAACTTTTAACGGATTTTGACGATCCGGATTTGGGTACTTATAGTTAGCCCCTCAGCGACGTCATTTCCGAAGGAGGTGGGGTAGTTGAAAAAGATAAGGATCCAAATTGGGATGCCTTACTTTGAAAGAGACCTGGGCGGTTAGCTGGCTGGACCCTTAGCGAAAGGATTCCTACATATCCCGAGCGGGAATCAAGCCAACCGTAGTTCGTAGGTGCAAGGGGCCGCGCTTGGGGACCTTGGACTCGAGCGAGACTGCCGGGAGGCATCTCGAACCCCGGATGGAGACTATCGTGAGGCGCCCGAACTCTAAGTGAGACCATCGCGAGGCACCCGTACTCGAATGGAGACTATTCCGTGAGGGCATCCGAACCTCGGGATTTTGAAACCTGAGGAGTGTGGCGCCGCACTGCAGCCGCTGAAACATACGAGGGCGTGTGGTGCCTCAAACCGGAGTTGCTGAAACATACGAGGGCGTGTGGCGCCTTAAACTGGAGTGGTGGAACATACGAGAGCGTGTGGCGCCTCAAACCGGAGTTGCTGAAACATACGAGGGCGTGTGGCGCCTCAAACCGGAGTTGCTGAATGCGTTTATCCTGGGACGAAGGCGTTCGTCCCGAGGCCGGACATTACGATGACGGCCGTGTTTATCCCTGGGCCGGGGATAGGGTGGCAATGATGGGAATAAGTTGTGTTAAACCGGCATTATTAACAACTCTGAAGAATTGACGTCCAAAATGACGGGGTTAGGAACGGGACGTGGGTCTCGTGGAAAGACCGGCACATTGCCGGGACAAGTATCCGTGCTCGACGGGCCGCAGGAACCAAAGGGGTTGATTGACATTTCCTCCGTAGACCTGATGGTCTTAGGATCCCGCCGGGGATGAATGTTCGGCTTACCTTGACGGCCGCCGAGGCGGGACGATCGGCTTACGACCGGGCGGCCGGGGAAGTGAACGATGGTGAAAACCAATAGAAATTTTGACGTCGGGAGACGGAATTGTGACTTGAATGTCCGGAGACAGGATGGAGCGTTTGAATGTCAAACATCGGTTTGGGGCTGGAATGAGCGTTTGAATGTCAAACGTCAACTTGGGACAGAGAATTTAACGTCTGGAGACGGGCGTTAGTGAGGACTAACTAGGAATTTAACGTCTAGAGACGAACATTAGTGAGAACTAACTGGGAATTTAACGTCTGGAGACGAGCGTTAGTGAGAACTAACTGGGAATTTAACGTCTGGAGACGAACGTTAGTGAAAACTAACTGGGAATTTAACATCTGGAGACGATCGTTAGTGAAAACTAACTGAGGATTTAACGTCTGGAGACGAGCGTTAGTGAAAACTAACTGTGAATTTAACATTCGAG